>DWJK01000025.1:0-37230 GCA_018248815.1 Croniades pieria auraria
TAAAACGCACATTTTTAAGAGGTGCGCGCTAGGATTTGAACCCGGTCTCCCGGAGTGAGAGGTCGAATTTTAAACCATTAGGCTATCACTGCATGATATAAACACATATCCGCTATTAAATAATTAGTTATTGAATAATTAATTATTAAGTAATTAATTATTAATAATTAATTATAAAATAATTATATAATGTATATAAATTAAAATGTTGTTGAAATAAAAAATCCACTAATTTTAAATTTCTATGTATGCAATTATTTCCAGATGACGTTTATACATCCGTCAGTATCATTAAATTATTTATGTGCTAAACGCCTTTTAAGTAAAGAAAAGACATAAGCTTTCGTTAGTTTGAGACGCGCATGTGATAAATTGAAAGATATTTCAATTAGCGGACGTAGGAACTGGCTGTCACAGTTTCATTACGGGAAATAATAATCTCCTTACTTGTCATATCGTCTTATAAAGATAATACATTCATTGTTAAAAAAATATACGCTGAAGATAAGTAATATCAAAAAGTCAATAACGTTATGCCCCTTTTATTAATGGAACATTTCTTGAAGCATTTCGGTGGACAAAAGCTAATTGCTTTGCGTAAATAAACAAATTTTGTACAAAGCTTTCATTCAGAACAATTATACACAATTTTGTCGCACAAATCTAAGGTGTTTTGTGTAAATTAAATCTTAATTTATAAATTCTACGTAACATTTATAACACTCTTTGTTTCTATTCCTGTATAAACTACAGGTTCTTAAGTGAAAAAATGTATATTCTAGTTAAAATTTCATGTTAGAATATTTTCAATTCAGCGTCAGAAAAATTCAAAAATTAACGTTTTTTTTATTTAACGCGAACAAAAATGTTACTACTATTTATCTAGTATAAAACAAGTATTACTAGTATAAAAATAAAGAGTAATATTACTGCTATACGTCAGCGCAAAGATGTCTCCTGTTAAGTAGCAGAATATGATTTAAAAAGATACAATCCTCATCATCGTCGTTGTCATCAGCCTATCTCAATTCACTGCTGGACATAGGTCTCCCGCAATGAGCGCCGTCGGGCCCTGTCCTCGACTTGTCGCATCCAGCAACTGCTTGCAGTCTTTCGCAGATCGTCATCCCACCGGGCTAAAGATATAATATAAACCTTAATGTTAAAATTACCTTCGCTGACAGCAAAACCCGTTTCAGTGAGTACACTTGTATTTATTTTTTGAGTACTTATAGTATTTTTCCAATATTCTTCATTTAAAGTCCACATACTGGAGAAGGACAGCAGTTGGCCTACGATAGACAGAGAGGTTATGTCACTCTCTATAGATAGGTGTAAGTTATAACTGAACACACATTAAAATAAAAATCGAATAATACAACCTTCATTGTCAATTAAAAAGCCTTAACATCGATCTCTCGAGTAATCGATACATCGATGTATCGGATGTAAAACCGATTCGTCTTTCTTGAGTGTCAACCGATTTTATCTAAGATGATGATGATTTTATTTTATTTTCGATACCGTCTTTGACTTATTGACACATGTTCTTAGACGTTTTCATGTATAATTCATTAGCCGAGTAACTTCATCCGGGTGTCAATGAAACCAAAATGTGAACGTTAATCTAGTACATAAAACAGTTCATAATATTAACGTTAGGTTTAGATTAGATTTTTCGAACATTTCAGACACTTTAGTATTTTTATATGATTTTGAGATGTACTCGATATGTCTTCCAAATGTACTCTAGACTTCTGCAAGATTGTGACGCCCTAACCATATAAATAAACAGAAATAGTGTGAACTTGAAACATTCTTCTTCAATATTAAACGGCAAAGATCTGCGTTCATTGCTAAGGCTTTCAAATTTAGTTATAAGAGTGTAATAAAAAATTAGTTAAGTAAAATAAATATTTATTTATTTAAGCTCAGACGGTTCGTATTTAAACAAATTTGATAGTTTGATTGAAGATGCATATAACGCCATCTCTGTTGAAGTATTGGAAAGTCGCAACACTGTACCTTTAATACTGTGTAAGGCACGTTAAACGTTTGTTCGGTAAAGCAAAAAAGTCTATTTGTGGGACTGAGAAGAAATCCCACGACCATAAAAATTGATAACAATATTTTGGTGACGGCTCAAAAATGTTAAAGTTAAGCCGGCATTAGAAATTGATATGAACGGAAATAACATTTTATATAAATTCCATTCAATTTACGAAATAGTATGGATATAAATGCGTGAAATATTGCAGCTTTGGCTAGAGACCAGTGGTCCTCAACAAAGGCATCCTCGATAGAGTCATTTTGTCAACGACTAAGCCCGAATCTATGACATATATTTGAATATATTAATAATGCTGGGCTCTAAGTTCTCATACGCTTCGAATCGATTTTTCTCGGAAGTGATCGCATAAATATTGTTAGTTTTTTCTCTTACACTCACAAGAAGGCATATATTTGACTTTGTAATTTATTTTATTTCCATTGCTGTCGAATAAATGTAACTCAAAGTTACTAATAAGCTTGTGGGTTTACATAAAAATAATTTGTTTATATTCAAAGCAATTTTTATTTACAAAACAATCCAAGAATGTTGACTTTGTAAAATATACATAACTTCGATGTTTTAACTTTCCATCACGACGTGAGCTTTAACTGTTCAAGCTAGCAAAATTAACGCAAGGGAAGTCGACATTGAAGGGAGGTCTATCATTTCTAAGGCTGTTATTAAAACTTAACAAGTGAAACTCTCATAAAGCGCCTCGCAGTTAGATATACGGGGCCTATTATTACTACCCAATTAGTTCTGATCCTTCGCTATAAGGACATAAAACACGTATAAGGATCACGATAATGTGGAAACTTGTCTAAAATCCACTTTAGTTTGACCTATGGTCTGATTGGATGTACACTTTATTGTAGGTCACGATGTAATGGATGGCATACCGCGAGGAGTTATGTTATGCGGTAATATTAATTCTAAGTTTATAACAGAATATTCATTTACAGCTTCAAAAGGATGTTCCAAGCGTGCATTGGCGCCATTGATTTCGTAATGAATTAGCAAGTGTTGTCCGGACGTATAATGGCGTTTCATTCATCGCGAATTATGGTAATGGTAGGCTTATTGCGGGGACACAGTCTGAAAAGACACTTGGAATGCTCGGCCATGGGATAATGCTTGGCGAAAGAGGGTTAGCAACCTTTTGCGTAATTTATATTTTTATACATTAATGTACTTAATACTTTTTATAATGTGGTTGCACCACCGTTCCAGCATTTTATTACTTAACCAAAGTTTTAAAATGAGGTGTGGTTGGCAGACATACTAATAATGAAGCGTATTTAAATCGCCACGGATTGTTATCCGTGTACTGGTGCACAGTTGAGAGAGATTTTGGATATACTGTCGAAGTATCCGATCAAAAAATAAGATCTGATGATATCTTTTGGCTTCAATGATCATTCATGTTTCAATTTTGAAGTAATTGTTGTTCAGCGCGTCATGTTATGTACTAGGTAGTCAAACATACATATATACGGAATACATATACGGAAAACGCATAACAAGAGCTTCATTTCTTTAAATGTGTTGGACACTTTCACACAAAGCTGTTTTATCCGAAACTAGGCAGAGCCTGTGTTATGCTGAGCAGACGACTACTGCTCTACAAATGTACATATATACATAATAAAGATATTACACAGTCTCAGAAATAGTACAAATACTTGTGGTCATCACATCTTAAATTATCTTGGGTGGAAATCGAATGCACGATCCTCGGCTCGGCGGTTCTTTTCACTAACCACTGGACAAACGGGGCAGTCAAGCTTAACACCTTAACTCACTCGCAGAATTTAATGTTCCTCGCAGTTTAAAGACTTCATGTACCGTAAATGATTCTACTCATCTCTACTGTCTTCCCCGAGGCAGGCAGCCGGCGGACTTACCTAACCGGCATAAATGCGGTTGTATTCAATCATCAAAAACCGTTTGTGAATTAGCTGCAACGCTTTCCTTATTACAGGATGGAGTGGAAAAGTTAATGTGTTTAAAACGAGGTGGATAGATTACGGTATAAATTGGTAACTTAAGTGATACAAGCCTGCGGGTTTCCAGATCAACTTGGATAGAGATCGAGGGGGAGACGTAAGAGGTTTTTACACTTAGGGGATCGAGTAAGAACTGATGTCTTCCGCAAACCGTGGGTGCACAGTTTTCCGACTTAAAACAAAGCTTGAATGACATATTAACAGAAGTCAGCGATTGCAGGAAAACAAAACAGATGGTACAATGGAAATTTGAGGAAATGGTTCACTCTTATTGTTGAATGACGAATGGTTGAACGTCGAATAGTTGGCTTAGTCTCAGAATGGGATGGGTTAAGCTATAGTCTAAATAGGCAGTAATTAAAAAACAAGCAGATTTTTTTTTGTTTATGATGTCCTCTTCGACGTATCCATCAATGAGGAAAAATTCGGAACATGAATGTTGAACCGAAGACTAGCAAATGGTTTCGAAAGCGACAATACAGTTTATTTAGAATGATTCTTTTTAACAAGGCATTTGGCATTGCAATTTTTAAGCGGTCTTCTTATCTTGGTATTATTCAGGTTCATAATAATGAATTAGCACCGCCTCTTACATTTATCCCGCTAAGCAACACAACTTGAATTGTAGTGTTTCTATTTTATCCTTACGGTAAGCGAACACTGAATTATAGTATCACGGTTAAGGGATGCAAAATGAATTTATTGACGTAAAGATTTTGTGGCTGTTTTAATGTTAGTTTTTAACAATTAAGATTTTAAAATGTCAATTAGCTCTTGTAACTACCTGATATTAAATAATCATGATATCATCACGACAAGGACCTTATGGGTGAGGTAGAGAGCACTGAGTACTAGATATCTGTATCCTTATATGTATATCTGACGCGCTCTTCCTATACCCATAAATTTCTTTTTACAACTAAACTAAGCGATCGAATAATATATTTGAGGATTCCTTTCTATTGATGTTATCTCAGTCTGTTCTTGTAATTATAACGACTGACAAGTTAGCAACATAAGTTAGAATAGTAGCCAGAATGAAATAGAGGCTCTAATAAGCAATATGGCCAGAACGAGGAAGTGAAGGAAATTGCAGTACCATTTACAATGGTAATGGTTAGCGGTAGCCATCTGCCTGTAACTGGCCAATTTCTAACGTTAGCATGTTTCGCAAATTGTTTCTGTAGCGGTTGCAGAACGGGATTGTTTCAACGTTGTGAGATTTTAATTGTATTTATATAAGTATATATATGTGTTACAGTTAAATTCATTCGAACCCCAGAGGTCAGCTCGCGAAATGGATTTACGTTGAAGCAAATATTAAACATGTTAGCGATGTAACGGAAAGAGTTATGTACGTCGCTTTGAAGATAATAATAATCATACAAGATGTTACAATTAAATTTAGATTTCAATTATCACCGGTTGAAAAGTGCGTTCTATACGCTAGAGAATTTCGAGTTACACGTGACTTTTCACCATTTAGTAAACCAAATGGTAACCGAGGGAAGCCTGTACAACCTTTTGAGAGATCTAATGAATCGTTAGTACCGTTATTACTGCAGTGTCTATTTAAAAAATTATGTCTATTTAAAAAAAAGCTAGCTCCGGGCATGGCTAGATAACACCACGTCATTACAGCTCATCAAGCATACCTACACTAATTACTATTCTATAGCTATGTAATTTAACATAAATTGTATAACAATATTGAATGTTTATTCTTACAGTATTTTATTTGATTTACATATTACGACTTTATCATGACGTCTTCTAAAAAACAATCAATATCTTCATACACATGTTGCATGGTAATAATGATATCTGGTCATTTTAATGCAATACATTCTGTGATAATTTTATACAAAAACACGTTATATGTTTATAATTATATCAGTGATTATATTCATACTCTCACATTAAAAGAATATTCGCTGCTAGTCTTAAAGATCAATATATTAAAATTAAAAAAACTTTGTCACAAAAAGCACATCTTTTATGTTCATTCAGCTATCATTAGTCAAGAATATAATCCAGGCCATATATAATTGACTTATAATTATACCAAATGGGTGTGTTTTAACGTCACAAAGCTGAAAGTATTAAACTGCTTGATTTAAATTGGTAGGTAGGTAGGTGCACAAAGTGTGGGTCATTGGCGAATATAATTCAAATGTGCGCATTAATTATTAATTAATTGTTAATTAATCATTGTTAATTACGCCAATAGTTTTGTCCTGGACGTGTTTGTCTTGGCATAGAGTATTATTATGATTACAATTTTCCACCAGCAAAGCAGGTCGGACAAAGGGCTACGTGACTGCACTTGTCGGTACGAGACGTCAGAACAAATTGTTTATTGTTTGCAATCATCTTGTTTATTATCAGACTTAGTCGCGATCTCCACTATTACGTATTTCCGCTCCTAAGGAATAGAGATATCGGTAATCAATTTCAATTACTTACAAATTCTATTCTCGTTCCGTGCAGCGGTTGAGATACTGCTTTTTTGTTTTGTTACAATGATTTTTATGCTAAATAAAAAGTTGATTCTTGATTATGAACGTATTTTCATACGAGAACATGGCTTTAATTAAAAGGCAAGATAGTGTTAGTTTGTTGGAATACGACTCAGTTCCCACGTTATGTCCCGGGTTCAAATCCCGGCCTGCACTTCTTCACAATCTTATGCACATTTTAAATAAATCTTTAAATAATCTTTTGCATTTAATTTACCTTAAGGATAAAAAATTAATAATGCTGTACCAGTGAATGAAATCATCTTTAGGAACTCTGCACCTCTTAAAGTTTTCTATAATCTTATCTAAGGTGTTTGAAGACTTCCGACATTGACTCGGTCAGCATGGAAGACGATGGCATTTAGACTGCATTCTGAGCTCAATATACATAATAGGAGACTATAAAAGGGTTAATGGTTATTGGTCAAAATAATCTCAACTCTATCTCCACTTTACAGCATTCGTATAAAGCAATAACACTGTTCAAGCTATTGCAGTTCGTAATAATTCGACTTAATAATAATAAAAATTGTGGTATCATAAAACATCTGTATTGAAACGAAGCCACGAATTTGACTCAATCGGTCGTTTGATGACGGAACAAAGAGCTACAATTATGAAGGCTATATTACGCCCTTCGAACAGGCTATAAAAACGAAACAAGATAGACGCTCTTTAACAAACGACAACTGTCACGTGTGGCGTGGGCGAGAGAGGGACGGCCATCTCTTTATAGTTTATCAGCGCGGCGAAGCGTGAAGCGGCCAAATAATCACGTGCACAGGTGGAGCACTTGTTCTACTAAATACTAGCTAGCGAGCGTTCGATTTATCGCCGTTTAATTGTACCCTGGTAATCGCTAGACCGATGCTCCTTTTATACTCTTGTACATATGTATCTCTATACGCAACCGTCAAAACCGCGTGATAGATACCTTTAAATTCATCATAATGTGTCATAATGTCTGTCCCAAATATAGACCACATGAAGATCTTTGATCGAACGGGCAGTAAAAATAGGAATACAAAATTCCAGAAAAGGCTTCTGGAAGTCATTCGTTGTAGCTTGGTCTCGCTCAAAACTTTTCCTCTTTTCTGTCATTTAAACAGAAATATAACAAAAACTCGTTGTAGTTATAACAATGATTACATTAAGTATTACATAAATTTTCTCTAATACTTGTATATAATACTTGTAGTGTAATACTTTTCTTTTATATCCAATCATACTTCTTTAAATTTCGACTAGAAAATTCAAAGTGATTGTTTTTACCAGTATTTTTATCATTTTTCCAGGTAGTGGCAACGAAGTTATTTGACGCTTTTAAAAAGAATATATAACAACGCATGAAAGTCTTGTAATGAAGAAACCGTAATACTTTAGTTTTGAAAAATATGATTCGTGATCTTTTGGCTTGATTACTATTTAAATATATTTAGAGGAGTAACCGAAGTATGTACATACATAATTACACACTCCTTCAGAGAGTGCAATTTTCATAAAAAATGAATTTAATATCATTGTTCACCGAAGTTGAGTGTGGTTTGGAGGTTACTCCACATATAAAGTGTGGGTTACGATCACTTGGAAATGGACTCATCTATTATCTGTGCATTCGTTGTAAGACAACAACGTCTTAGTGAAGAGATGGAGTTGTTAATGTATACTTGGTTTATTTCGCGACGTCTCGACATGTCACTAGCTCTATTTTTTAATGCTTATACTTCAAGTGCATTTGGATTATTACTCCTTTTATCTTATAAGGAATTTAATTAGTGGTAACGAACTGTGCCTAACATTCCACTGCCAAACCATACTTCCATTGCATTCCATACAATAGCTATATAATTAAAAGAAAAATAAGATGTACAAATAAAAAGAAGTTCAAGTAGATCGGAACATACTCCAGATGTCTTTGGGTTACGACGAGGCTCCCGAAGCGATTTGACATCTGTTTATCATTGGAATACCATAAAATTATGTTATGACACTAATGGATTATGGACTAAAATAAGCCATGTATATTTCGCCCACGCGGCTTATCGTGTCTAACACAATACCTTTATATGTGTCATTCGGGAAGAGATTGAGACGTAACCGTCCTACGAGGTGACATAGAGTACTATCAGTTGCCTATTGAGAGATTAATCTCAAAGCTTTAAAGTGACATAACACAGTTGTTTTAGTTTACGAAAATTTAACACATATTGGTTTTATTTATTATGTGTTTGTTTCAGTTCTTTCAACCAGATTAGTAGATATTAGTGTCTCATTTTAATTTTGGGTATGTATTATATTTGGATACCATTAGTATATTAGAAAAATGTTGATTAAGTGTCTATTAAAATAAATAATTTATTCAAATGAGTAAAAACAGTTTAATCTGATGACAATATTTTGAAAATACATTAATCGAAAATATGGCAACTCGATGACAATATATGACGATATAATTCAAAAGAGACCATTTCGTTGACTGCATTTTAGTTTGAGTGATATTTATTTTCATATAATTTAACATAAGTAGTTTTAAATTCACAGGTGATTTGCTTAACCTAATGCTAACATTTTAAGCCAGCTTTAGAACGTAACATCATACCCGATTTCCCCGAAAGTGTAGGCAAATGAGTATATTAAACTCCCACGTTTCACAAGTTACGTTTACGTCCCACCATAGAGAAGGTGGTAAGCCTGTTGCCAGAGTCCGAGTAACTACTACAAATTTCTATTAGAAAATCTAACTTACAAAATTCCACTGGTACCTGACCTTAATTCGAACCCAGGACCTTTCGATCAGTCTATTAATCACTCTATTAATAACGTACTCAAGACTTATTTTGAATAAAGTAAAATTTGTATGTAATTTGATAAATAACATAATATAAAAAATCTGTATAAGAATTACAGATTGTACCAAAACTTCCTTGACTTAAACTTACTTAAAAAACATTATCTGCTTAATTCGTAGACAATAAATCCCAATAAATTAAAATTAAATAGAAAAGATAAAAATCTCTATGATTTAAACAGCATATTATGCACAACGTACAATAATTTATCTCTCAAATATTACAAGCAATTATTCATATTTTCTTCGATCTTCTTGAAAAAAAAAGTTAAGATTATAAATAAGAATATTCGAGTATGATGAATAGTTGCGACAACCTTGGATCGGATAGTTTCACTCGCCAGTAATATTTATCCAAATTAGCCGATGCATTGTTATCCCCGTGGGCAGAAGGTAACATTGGATAACATAATGCTATGTATGGTCAAACTATTACAATAAGCGGTGAGGCAGCCCATTAGACGAGCTTTTAATTCGCCTACGAACGCTTTGAGAGAGCCGCGGAGTTATGACAGCGTGGGTATGTCATTTGTTAATGTGTTAACTGTGTGTGTTGGGTTGTACATTTCACACTGTTAACATTTCCGTGTACGTTTCTTAATAATCGATATACAATCGATGAAATTAAAACAGTTACATTAACACAGTAACAGGTTAATGAAACACGAGTAGAACTTCTTATATCTTAAAAGATATGTTTAAGGTTCTAAGTTTCTTGAAGAAAAGTACCTACACAGTTACAGAATGTTACCGTTTCACATGTGAATTTTAAAAAGCAGGTAATTTTGTTAATTATGTAGTTATTAAACGACAAAGGCCGCAATAAATACGAAAATGAAAAATTGGATTACTAATAGTATGAATAAAATCAGTAAAAATCATTAGAAATGGTGGTGTAATTTTATAACATATTCATATACCAATAACGAGCCATGTTTTAACCTCTTGACCATTTGTGATAAGCCAGCGCCTCAAAGCAACAGGCGCGACGTGACCATTTATTATAAGGTAGTCAGCAAACCAAGGGAATACTATAACTAACTCCACATCATATTGTTCGAATGCCCACAATAACTCCGGGGCCCATGGGCCGTGGGAAACAATGGCTCAATCATCATAATGCGCGCACCTGTCCACTCATCGTTACACCGACGTGATATATCATTACCACGGGCCCTTAAATATAGATATATATTATATCTGTTAGTGAGTCTTACCCTAGAGTATATTGCATAATGTATAAACAGGTAATTTAAATATATTAAATAGGGATGCTAACGCAAGGAAGAAATATTTCACAGTTTGACACGATCCTAAACATATTCCCCAAGCTAACATCGATAATATTATGTCCTAATAGCATTACAAGATTTTAAGTGCTTTCATGTAGTTTACTTGATTTTAAGTCATCATGAAAAAAACAACTCGAAAACGACGCAAATACATTCGAGTTACAGTAGTAACACGTCAATGTCATGTCCAGCATGATATCAGGAGTGGCGTCGGTTGCGATACGGAGGTTCCGACATTAAGTGAAAAAAAAACAATAGTCATCGGGCCGAGGTGATGATCAATGGACGGACAAAAGACTCAGTTTTTATATCAAGATCCTTGTTTATGTAAGTTCGGTATTGTTTGCGACTTTTTGTCTCACTTCTCGGGGTTTTCGAAAATGATAATGAATTCAGCAAAAAGTTTAATTGTAAGCGAATCTAACAGCAACACAATGTTGGAAAAGATGATGACGTATCTTTGGTATGAAAAGAATTTGATGTTTGACGCATCGATGTCATTATTAATCTATTTTTAGTTCCTTATATTACCAAAACTAAAAAATAGGTATTTGCATAAATCTTGGCCATTACGATCATCTTGCCGAGACAGAAACGATTAAATATACTCCTTATATTAACAATATTTAAATACGCAATTTTAAAAAAACAAAGAAGAGGTCATTTATACAGCTTTTCCGTGATCACATTTTGTTAATTAGTTACATTAAACTCACAAAATTTCAACAAGTTCCTTTCTAGTAAAACGTGGGAGTTTACTGCACTCCTCTGCCTGCCTCTTCGTGGATTATGGGCGTACTTGCGTTTTGAGTTGCATTGAGTGTAAAATTCAGGATAGTAACACAGGGGTACCTTTGACTTTATACTCGTCATATGTTTGATGACTGTCCGTGTACCACACCTTTCGCACTGGAATATCCATATATGTATTTAATACGAAATTAAAGAACAACAGAAACGAATGCTTGATCTAGACTGGTTCCGATTGATGTACCATCACGTTTAGTTACTATTTCTTGCATATTACGTGATGGAAAGTAATAAATGCTTAAAAATATGGTTATGGACGAAAATTATGAGTAGCTTGGGCTAAGAACAAGAAATTTTAATCCAAATTAATTGGTTCAACAGGCGGTAACGTTGTGTTGAAAATCGCTGTGCTTCATCAGACTTTCATAATAGAGAAACATTGGGAGAAACAATTAGATATCAAAACCTAATAATACCGCAATACTTTATTGAGAGTGAAAATAAAAGAAAGTCTAACCGTACACAATGCATATTGCAAGAACACTGAAGTAACACACTGTAGGTACACTAGCGCAACAACATCTTACGTTGAAAAATGAGACTGCGCTGGCCTCCTGACTTCGTCCCTAATGGCCTTTCGCTACGGTTCATCTTCACTTTCCAACAGCTTTAACATCCCCTCATTTGTTTTACACGAGACTATCTTTCATAGCCGAAGAAATTACACATAAATAAGGATTCGATCTATTATACCATTGTGGTACTAATTGTTGTGGGGGCACCCCACTGCGAGTAAATAAAACGTCAGTCATACGCTTGTCAGTGATGAACGTTCTAACCGACACGTGTTCAGTGTGCGTGTGGCTTTATGTGTAATAACCGTTAAGGTGTTGTGCTATGTTGTGCACAGGTTGGGGTTCGGCTCGAGAGATTGTAATACTGTTTGGATGTGAAAATGGATACACGTATCCAATTGACTATGCTACTGACAGTTTACGGAAAATACCCAAACTTATGAGTAAAGAAATTACTAATAGTAGGTATAGCTAACCGTCATTAAATTGGAGATGATGTTGTATTCATCACCATCAACTCTATATTCATTTCACTTTTAGGCACGGATCTCCTTCCGGAAACAATATCTAAAGTCATAGTATTCAACGCACTTCTTATGTTGTGTTAGAATTATTGAAATATATTTCGCAATATATCTAATACGTTTCGTTTCCTTAATTTAAACGTAGAAGGTTACCAATACAATAGCAGAACGGAACATCAACAGCGTTTAATTGCTAATACTTAGTTGAAGTTAATTTTTTTTTAAGTTGACAAATTATTGTAGGAACAAATAAACATGTACAATTTCTGCTGTCGGGAATCGAACCTGTAACACAGCATAGTATAAATTAATAGAGAATTTCTACACATTTAGTATGTCTACAACCTACTGAACACCTCTAACCCTACGGATATCACACAAAAGATTTTTGTTCATATCATGAGAAATTCGAAACTACGCTGTTACGGCGACTTTCACGTGTACATAATTTCTAGAAACTCCCATACAACATCGAACGGGCACAATTATTCAGAAAGGAGATACATTATTGATAAGTAAAAGATAAACACAGAACAATATTTTCCTCATTGTTCTTCATACAATGGACCATTATAAACTAATATAGCGAATTCAATATGCTTTACCTATCATAAATACGTAAAATACATATTGATAGAGTCACGAATGGTACACAAATTGCGGGTTTTCATTGAGTTTTGTAAGCGATTCGAGGAAAGGATCCATCGTACGTAAATCAACACTTGATTGCGCTTAGAAGAAGGATATTACTGCGATATGCCGTATTATCTATACTAAGAATGACATATCTAACATATTATACTTTTTTGTGTCAATATGTATACTAACGAGATGTCGTACTCAAGTCTACGATTGTTACTTTATTCTGTTCGTTCCTGCAATTTTATTTAAAGCCCATTTAAATTACTACTTTCGTTTTTTAGTACTTTAATTTAATAACTTAAATGTTAGTAAAACTTATGGAAATTATTTTTATGCTTGTGCTTCGAATATTTATATTCGCGTATATTTTGATTATGTGATTAAAAGCAAATATGCCTCCATGCAAATTCCTTTGCATTGTTATGCATGCATGTAAATTATATCATTACTATTCATGTAATGTTAAGTTAAACAAATGATTCGACCAGTGATTGTATATCGACACTGCTTTTTTATTTCTCAATCTGATTGGCCTATTGGTCCAGAACTTAGGAACTGATGGTTAAGTTAAGGGTTGCGAGTTCCTATTCCGCTAAGAATATTTGCGCAATGAACACTACAGTGGATTGTGTTTAAAGATATTTTTGAACCTGGAAGATCACCTGTGTGTTCTGCTGGAGATCCCGCAGCCCTCCTATTAACGCTGAGGAAGACTTCCGAGGCAATTTTAGTGCAGTAAAAGTCCCACATAACCCGGTATTTCTCTCAAGGTACCGGCTAACTTTTGAAGGATATCTCCCCGTAAACGAATAAATCATCATTACGTAATCTCACCTGATATCATGAGAAATAAATACTAATTTCCAAACACAAATAAACAAACACACACATATAAACGAGTGAAACAGCAAGTGCCATTTAAAATACATAGACAAGCCTATATTAAATCGGTCGACAATGTTGCGCCGTGTCATAATCGAATAGCGTATTCGAATTCACACGAACGCAAAGCGAAGAACTTCGGACAATCTCCGTTACAAAATCTCTCGCTAGTGATAATCCACCGGCCACTCGTTATTAGGGTCCACCTACTTCCCAGCTTCATTAGGACATGTCTTTTAGCAACTTATTTTAGGTAATAACAACAAAAAATTGACATACTTTTGGAATGTATTTACATTAGTTGGTAAGAACAAGTTTCATAGTTTTCTACATACAATACTCGAAACCAATATCACTGAGCAGGATTGAAGTAAGCTTCAAGCAGCTTATGAATAGAAATTATTTATTTAGTATTAATTAACTTTAATTAACCACACGGGCATGACAAACTACAGTTTCGAACAGCCTGTGATGATCGTTTTAATCATTTTCACTATTTTGTATACAGTCAAAGGGCAGAAAGAATTTTATTAATTTTGCCTTACAGATAAATAAAATTTATATGGATGTTTACATAATTGTTATACAAAATTCTGCAAAATCGTTTAGCAATAAAGCCATAAATCCAAAAAATAATAATGATGCTGGGTTAGTTACAGGTGGGTTCAATAACTAAGTTACATTTTAATCAAAGTAGAACTTTCTAGATTCTTAGCAATTTACTGGCTTTTCTATTTATGGGGTGAGTCATGCTATTGCTTTTCAGACAATTAAAAAGTATGCTTTGCTAATCCTTTCATAAAACATATAGAAGGTGGCAACACTACTCGTTACTCGCACCAACACATTAGAAACGTCTGTATCGTAATTCTAATAAGGCCATTAGCGAAGCGCGGATGTACGGAGCCAATAAAACAGTTTGATGCGGCATTAATATTGTAAAGGAAGACAACCTAGGGAGTAACTGGTTCCAACCGGTCACTGTTTAGAGGCTTTTCATAGTGGCGTTCTATTCGTAGCAACTAAGTACAGTTTAAAGCCCATTTTAATTACTACGACGATTTCTTGTCGTGTTCAATAACAAAATGCCTTCATATAACAATGTTTTAAGCACATATTATAAAAGTACCGTTCGGAGGAGTGTGAAGCAAATTTGCGTAACTCGATATGAATGTTTTTTGATGGAACAATACAATTGATTTTACTATATGTACTGTTATGATGTCGTTTAAAAACTACTTTAAAACTAATTTAAAAAAGTAGAAAACGCTTAACTTGTTTCACACTGACTTACGTTTGTCTGAATATTACATTTCATACACGCGCGTAATAAAGTCCATCCCGAACGCTAGTGTGCACAAGGATTAGTCCTAGTTATGATCAGGCTCTAAAGTGTGACAGTAATTGCTGAGAAATGGATCGGAAACGTTGGTCAATGTCACGTGTTAGAAGTTTTTTAATGGAATCCGGCTGATACAGTCATCGGTAATAGGATTTAGATTTAGTTTCGTGACGTTCGGTACTAAAATCTAATTTTGTGCTCAGAGGAGCATCTCAGAGTTGTTTTTTTTTTGAAAAAATGTAGCGCCCTACATGGTTTTAGAAATAAATCGTGGATCACGACTAAGCAAATAACAGCTCACGTCAATGCCAAGGAAACTTTAAATTGTTAAATTTAAATTCGTAACTTTAAGTGTTCAAAATATTTACAAAATTTTTGTAAAAACAATGTACCTTTTTGGATTAGATTGTTATGAGTTGCAGTGGGGTTTTTAAGTGCCCTACGCTATATGTGATTCTTATACAAATTAAAAAACAGTGTTTTTACATGAAAAGACTATTCACGTCTATGTCTAAAAGTTCTATAGCTTACAAATGTAATATATCAATATCCATGTCAACAATGTATACAAATTCAATTTTTGTTAAATAATTAACTCTATTAACAATTAAAATTAAAGAAACCCTTATTTCTACGATTTGACCGCCACATGTCGTTTGAGTTCTACGTTCTACAATGTTACTTACAGCGGTAACACTTCAAATAAGATACATTACTATTACTGAACATCAACTTAAGAGTTGGTTTTCCGCAATATTAGGAATGAAGGCCAGCATCTTTTTACATTACCTTAAAACATCGATAGCTCTGCTCCTGAAGCACTCAGTGTTACAGCAAAACAATTATCATTAATATTCTAAGCTGCAACATACAAGTTTTTGTTACACTCTTCCGTACGGCGGTTGGCAGTCGAACTAGGTTTTGCCCGACCACTGTGGACGGAGCCTTATATGGGTCTGACGAGAGGACATCTAAAAAGTGGAACGATGACTGCCTTAGGTTGAGTCTACACTATAATTTGTGCATGTAAATTTGTAAGGAATAACTCTTGTGACATTTGGTGCTCCCAATGCGCGGAGGCATTATAACTACTTTGCTATAGTAGAGTTATTACTGTTAGTTAAATATATACTAAGTTATAATGTTCGACAGTAAATCATGAAATGTTTAGTGCAAAACAAAAAACATAGAAACAAATTATTGAATGCACGCCAACACTGTCAACCCGGTTTACCACGCAGTTACGTATCGAGAATCGAACCTGATATCATTTGATTTTGACTCCTTGTGGAATGTAATTATTCATTCGTGTATGGATCCTTAATAAACTTACTTCGCGTGTGTTTAAGATTTACGCTGCACACAGAATCGCCGTGTTTGAATATCAATGTGAAGTCTTATTGCATATTTCTATAGTATACAATAATTAACTTGATTATATATATGATTGCGTAAATGTTTGTTTATTTGCTTGCATTAAAATGCAGATTACGAAAGAAATGTTAATAAAAACCTGCCCTTCCTTAAATATTATACACTTAACTTTTAACATATGATGCATTTCAGATGTTCACTAAACATAATTTCTAATAGATATCGGTCGGCTTCCTGTAACATTGTGTATTAAAAACATTAAAGCAATTAAAATTGGACCAGAAATAAAACCGTATAGCTTCTGTATATACAGCCTATTCTTTATCAGTTTTATTTCAGATACAAATAAAAACTTATCGTGATAAGGTTAGTTTCGTATTTAACGTTTTCTTTTGCAAAATTATCCATATGAACGTAGCTTTAGGATGCAATTGTAAAGACACTCGACTGAACAACAGCAGTTTATAAGTTCCTTACTCTTCCCGATTGGTACAGATGGAATGAGATGGTCATGGAAGAACCATTAACATAGCATGTATAAGTATGTAAAAATTAAAATTTATTAATAAATAATTCTCGTTCTGCAATGTCTTTTTCATTATTATTAAATCGTTAAGTTAGGTCTCCTAACAAGGAAAATCTGTATGAAAAGATTCAGATCTGCAGGGATACGACTATTCTAAATTCGGTGCTTTCTGCCTATCGCGTAAGGGACCCGCGTATTGATGCGTACCTCAAAGTCGATTCAGACTAATTCCTCAGATTTCAAAAATAAATGTTAAACTAGTCGATGACGTCGTTAATAAATGTACTATTTATATGATCTAAGAGTTACATATGTAGCCAAACAAACACACATCCACGCAAACATTCGTAACAGGATATAACACCACTAAATAACTATAACCGTTTGCAAAATAACAGTAAAATAAATTCAGCGCGTGAACATTACAACGCGTATGTATTATCAACGCTATAGGCGAATCGCAGCGCAATCAGCCATTCCATATAGATTTCACTGGGAAGCAATAAAGAAGTCTCATTTGGAAGTAAATTATCACCATGTTCAGTACCAATAGCAGTATTGTTATTTAGCACCAGGCTCAGGTCGCTGCGACCAGATAATCATTGCATAACACAACGTACACATCGTATTGAAACCGTAGCGCTGTAAACGGCATAAATTATTTAGCCATTATTATTGCTCCGCCTAACGTCTTATTGTCACCCTCCAAAGAAATAAACTCATGAAATAACGCAATAATAATTATGTCTAAAATCAGATATAGGCGACCCATTTCTCATTCCACTGTTGGAATATGGGTCTCATCTCATATTGAAAGGGTTAAGGCCATAGTGTGCCACGCTGGACAAATGCGGGTTGGCAGACTTCATACACCTTAGAATTTGTATTTTTTTTTAATAAATTCTAAGGTGTGCAGGTTTCCTCACGGTGTTTTCCTTCACCGTTAGCAAGTGATATTTAAACTTGAAACGCACGCAAAGAGGTGCGCGCCATGGATTTGAGCCCAGCACCACCGGAGTGAGAGGCTGAAATTCAGCCTCTCACTCCGGTGGTGCTCGCTCAAAATCAGACATGCCGTTTTAATTACAAATTTAGCAAGTTTTTAAAAAACGTTATCAGTTATATTTTTAAATATGTCTTTGATTTCTAGTTTTTGGGTTATAATGATTAGAAAAGTCTAGTAAGATGAGTAGGCACCAATCGGTGGTATTGCCACAAATATAGCGTGGATTTACATTGAAATTACAAACATCTGTATTGGATAAACTGCTTTACAAGCTCACACGAAGCACTACGAAAGGGCAAGTGGAACGCGATATATTATTTCTCTATTATCAATTTTATATCGTCACGCCAGGCGTCGTATGGGGTAGATAAACATCACGGTGTACCAAAAATGTACGGGTATATATTGTTAAAGACCTGACGAAATCATATTACAAATTATACTAATCATATTACAAAGCGCATATTATAAAATATTAGAAATGTACTAAAAATAAATATATTCAAAATCCTTTTCATAAGCTAATTTTTAAACACAAGGTTGTCATTAAATGTTAGATTATTGTCACATGTTTAGGTCGGACTCATTTGATAACAATATTTTAATATTGATTATATGAGCCTCATGGACTTTAACTATGTTAAAAGTTCAAACCATGTGTATTACTGGTTTGTGATACAATATTACAAACGTAGTTATTGTTTCCACGAATCTATTGCAATGAATGTCTAGTTAAAATGGCGGTCGCAAATTACCTGTAGGGCAAAACTACGCGACATCGGTAGGTACTTGAATTAAAGACAAATTTTATTAGCGTTTTTGTCCGTAAATAAGAACTATTAAACCATATAGATAATTTATCGCTAAAATAATATTAGTTACTCGCTTGTCAATGGCAATAGAACACATACCTTAATCCGAGTTTAAGCAGCGACATAATTCACCTGTCAGCGGATAAAGACGGTATCGTCTACGTAAACTATATTGTACTCGCGGTGTTTAGCCCGACAATTATTTATTTGACTAATGGTTGTAAAAACAATTTTTTAAATTACCATAATTATACTAGCGATAACCGTTATCCACATTTTCTAACCTAAACCTATGTTTATTATCAAATATGTACATAATGGTTATTTCTCATTTTACATATTGTACAGCCTCGTACAGATATGAGGCTGTACAATACCAGAACCAAGAACCAGAGTTCTAGATTTCATCTATGCCAATATTGCTTGGAAACGATCACTTCTCTAGCTAAAATACTCCCCTTTAAATATCAATAAACAAATTACTTTAATTACTTTAAATATCGATAAATAGTGACCATGGCCAAAAGTGCACGAAGAGAACAATAAGAAGGAGCATACGTTCCTTTTATAAAATAACAATAGTCGCTCAAAGTACTATTTTCAATTAAAATACATTAAAATTCAAAAGATACTTGTTCTTTTAATACAAACATAAAGAATTCATCTCGTAACGAGAGTCAAGGTAGCCACTCACCGACTTACCTTTATGAATCGTTCGTCTGATTGTAACGGCCTGTTATGTGCATTCCTAAGTTTGTGTAAGTATAACATTAGTTAGGTAGAACATTCAAAAAGGTAATACTTTCGCATGCTTATTCTAAATAAAAGCACACTTGCGTTTATTATAAATTCAGCACTAAAAATTACGCGTTAATTGGCTTACTATGATAGTATAGGTAATGAGCAGAGTTTAATCAATATTGTATAGAGAATAATAGACATATAGTTGTCATTACATTAGCAGCTAATATAGGTAGAGTTGCAAGTAGCTTACTTGTGAAGGGAGATCAATCAGAGTAATTTCTCCAACCTAAACTTGAAGAAATTCCAATGTCCTTTTTTTACCAAAACTGGAATAAAACTGAGCGACATGATGATGATCTCCTTTTGGAACTACTTTGTCATTGTAATAGAGGCTTATGTGGAAACTTTAAAAAGACTTACTCTCATACATTTGGTAGTTTTTTAAATACTATTTGATTAATGTTTATGTGAATAATATGGCTAACTTCTTGTTTAACCTGATTTAGTATTATTGCTATTATATCGTCACACCAGGACGCGGAAAGGATATGCAGATATACTTACGGCCCTAAGGTTGTTCTTCGACATTAGGGTGTTAGGATTTATCTTGAATAGTTCATAGCGAAGGAAATCATGACTCGGTAATGCATTTACTACACTTTTATTTACTATTTCAGTAACAAAGAGTATCTTTACTATTTTCTAACTTCAGTAACAAAAGAAAAAAGACTCTTTACATTTATGTAGAAGGAAAGAGACAACAGAAATGACATCACCTCTGAAGATTATTGCAATGTTATATGGGGACGTAACATTACAATCGCAATAGTACCCGCGTTGCTGCAATCAATAAATTTACGAGCGTCGGTATGACTGTAATGAAGCAAAATATTGTGTAAATCTACAATCCAAGTGAATTACGATATGTTGTAATTATGTGTGGAATTCTATTATTGAAAAGATTTACTACACATTAGTATTTAACACTGATCAAATTCAACAGCAACTGTTTAACGGTAGTGAGCATCCAATTGGTTTCCTGGCGGCACAGTGTGTGACTACACGACATAGAATAAATAGATGTGAAAGATAATACGGTATTTTCATTTGCATTTAAAATTAACAGTAAAGCTAACCAGATATTAAAACTCATGTATAACATAATTTCTCAGTTGGAAGACCTGTGATCTAAGACCGGAAAGGTTATTGGTAAGTATTGGTTCATAACCAAATAAGTAGTAAAACCCTGGTTTTATTTCGGCTGCGTCATTATTAGAAAAATTGTCATGTCATGAAGTGATGTCATTGGCAAGTCATATTATCAACAACTATTTTGTCGTTCTGCTATAAGTTGCACATAAAGCTGCAGTCAGAATGATTTGAAAAATGAATGTAAATATTCGGTAGACTCTTCTCGACGTAGGTAATATTATGGAGAACTTTAGAGCATGTGAAGATTGCCTCAGGACGTATTTCCTAAACGTTGTAGAAAGTAACATGTAATTGAGGCGTACCTAATGTACCTATATAACCATTTAAAAATGCATAATTACCATTCTTTCCGGCGCAGGACCGGAAGGAATGGCCCCGATTAGGGGAGACCTATCTAAAGCAGTGGCCATCCAAACACTGATGATGACGATAAAGTAAATAATGAAGTTCTTAAAGTCCTTGCGTAGATGCACACTGTATACTGTAGAAAGAGTAACACTCATGTGAAAATGTTTACAACTGAATTTAATATCCGGTAAACATGTTAAGCGTTTTGCCTCGGCTTAACGCTTAACAACTATCGACGCAACGCTTAAGGGCTGTTATCGGAAGATAAAAGCCGTTACTTCTGTTAAAAGCCTTAAAGCGTCAGCTCTTCTTTAGTTGGAGGTGCAGGAGAGGGGTAAGTGGAGAAGGGGGTGGGGGGTCGTCCCCACTAGTCATGTTAATTGAACACAGCCTTCATGAATATTAGTTTAATAACTAAACAATATGCGCAAAGAATGTTAAACAATAGGGTCGTATAAGATTAAGATAAGATAATAAAAAAAAAGAAATCCCGGCCATAAAACCGGCAACATTTCCTCGTTACATTGTCACCAGTATTTACCACTTCATAAAACTCCGAAACAATATAGAAAAACAAAGAGGTTCGAACAATAAACACATTAAAACAATGTATGTGTGAATTAATAATAAAAATGTAAAAAGACAAACCACACAAGTCATTATACCGCACCGCGTAGGCGGGTTTATGATCAATTGTAGTTTTAACAAGAATATCGAAACTTTGTATAGGTGCTGTGTTTATAATATGTGACCTATATTTACAAGTGCGCAAGGTTGAGATTCCTTCGAACTGTCTCGTGAACAAGAGGTATTATAAACACGCGCCATACGTTAAAACAACGGACACTGTCAAATGCGTAACTCTTTTTTGTTGTTGTACAATTTATTTATTTTTTATGTTTCATATTATTTATATTTTTACTCCATAACGCAATACTACTAGTGTATGCATATATGACTGACAATGAAGATTATTTATGAACATCCCACTGATTTATTTGCCTATTAATCGCCTGGGTTTCTCCGTAATACTGATGATGGTCTGGACATATTTTTGTTATTGTAGTATTATGCGCGTTATAGTAAAGTTTCACAATATGGAAATAAAAAAAAACATCCCTACTGGACTACAGAATTTGTACATAAAAATAGAAAATTCATGAAAATTTCCAATTACAAAATTTTCTTAACTTTACAAGATATTTTCAGTAATATTTGTAAGCTTAATAAAGTTATATATCAATGGTTATAATAACTCTAAACAGTTTCATAACGGCTGAGTTATACTTCGTTATAGAATGAAAGTTATAGTAGTCTAATAGCGCTAGTATCAATTAATACAATTTATACATTTTATACAGCGTATGAGATCAAATATTTCAGCTTCATTGAACTATCTTATATTAAATGAATTCACCCTCCGAATAAGTCAAATCGAACCAAAAGAAATGTATCCGTGTGATTCCTTTTAACGCCCTCATCTCAATCTGCAGAAACTGTTAATTTTATGCAATCGTGTCTTTATTTAGATACATAAATAAACCGGGGTGGACTAATGAAAGTATAAATTTAAAAAAAACGACAAAGAACACATTGCGTGCCGCCCGGCGTTCCACTTCGCACGGAAGGTGTGTTTAGTCGTTTTGTAACATTCGATAATCGAGTATATTGAAACCTCCCGATAACATTCCGATTTTAAATCGAGAAGCTCTATTTTCGATCGCATCTCGCGATTTTTTGTATTCGTTCTCTCAAGTTATATATAACGCATTTGGACCCGCATTTGATACCCTTATTTCGTAACATGCGATGCTTTATGTTCGTATTGATTACTTGTAAGTTGCATTAACTTATTTGCTCACACAAATTAATGGTTTTCTGAAAAATATGCTCATTAATAATTCGATCGAAAACTTCAATTCTATTTGCGGTCTAAGCTACATAGTAACATGGCATACAAGTCTTTTTTTGTTCTTAGTAGCAAAATCGCTGTCATTATTACATTTTTAATCTGTTCTATACTGAATGTCATTGATAGGATTTCAACCTATAGTACATAGCGTAAAATATTATCTATAGAATAGCTGTTTAAAATATTCGGTGGCTATAAACCATCGGTACCGGTGTATCATCAATTAATTACGTTTTAAACTTAAGGTTACTTTCAAATGGTGCCATTAGCCAAAAGAAGCGTAATGTACAAAGGACTGGATTTTGTCAACAAATCGCGACTTTTGTTTTAAAAATACATAAACATTTTATTGTACACGCTGATGTTTATCAAAAGTAACAGAAAACATTGACAGTAGGACTTTTATAAATTACTGTCGAGACTTTAAAAGTAAAAAGAGTAAAAGTGCTTTTACAGATATTCTCAATTTAAATATTAATTGACTGCCTCGTTGGTCAACCAGTTGCAAGCATGACTATCGAGCACGTGTTTTTTTGGTTGGATTCCCTGATTTGATACTATGTATTGAGGTTTCTTAACTTGAATTTCCTTGTAGTCTCCCGGAGTCTAGATTCGTACTCGGTGTGTGGCAATAGGCTCACCACCTCTTCCATGAATAGAAGTAGAGGCGTAATGTTATGTTACTAACTGGTTACATTACGTTATTTGAGTGTGGATACGTTACTTGTTAATACTACTTGTTGCTATTTTCTTGTCGAGTGTAACTGTTTAGATGTAATTAGAATGTGTCACCAATAATTTTAAAAAAGCCTAATGTTACTAATATCCTATTATTGTTCTAGCTAAAACACGCTTTACAACTTAGCAAGAATAATTATTATACCTAGGTTGTAAAATATTCTTATTTTATTTGAACATAATCTTATAAAAGGTTTTCACTTCTGTATTGATATTTTATGTTAAATGTGACAATTCCGCGTTATGTATAATGCTTTTTTAATATTCTTTTTAATTCATTTATATTTCTCTGTTACTTGTGTCGGTACTTATTTTTTAATGTCTATTTATGAAGAATATATTTCATCCTGATTTTTTCCTAGTTTAAATAACCCATCGGAAATCTGAATGAGATTATCACCTAAAAAAAACTCCTAACGCCTCCGTAAAATAAAAATAATTTTATTTCTATTTTGGAGTGTAATAAAGAATTTTTGATCACTTAACCTTTTTTGTTACTTTTCGTTTTATTACGTACATAAACATTATGCGATAAGAACCAAAAGTTATAGATTACTTTATAAAATATCATTTAGATAAATTCCATGTCCTTTCGCACCGACTGTTCCTAATTTACTAAATAGTTACACAAGGTAAAATTATGTCGTAAAAGGCAATAAACAACACACAACTCTAAAAACGTTTTTGTTAACTAACATTTTAGTTAATAAGAAATAAAGTTAAAGCCTGGAAAACAGTGTAAGTTTATTACTATACGGCCTTAGCTTTATTAAAAACTAATTTAGTAATGCAAGACTCGTCGTCACAGCTCCAGTATTCGGACACATACATAGTTTATGAGGAGCTAATTTCTTGTTTCCCTTTATGGACGTATTTAATTATTATAGTTTCAACCATTTTATGACACACCTTCTTATTACTAACAACCTTAATTATGAATTATTCACAGCTTCAACCTTTCGTTACAAATAACGCGAGAACGTTACGTCCATACTAAAGACTTCAACGAGCCGCATTTCGTATAAGATGTTAAAATGTAGAGTCGTTTTTATTAATCCTTATTAAAATTGAATGGATAAGGCAATAATAATTAGTACAACATAAATACGAAATGGGAAATTATTACGTATTTACCTTGTAAGTTGTTTAAGTTAATATTAGAGTAAAATGTTGAATTTTAAAAGCCACGTTTTACGTTTCTTTTGCAATTGCTTTGTTTTACGTCTTGTTTAAATTTTGTCTACTATATAACCGTTATTTGCATTAAGATAGCTATGCAAGTGTGTTAGCGTGTCCCTAGCGGAAACTGATTGGATCTATCACTTCTTGTGATTTTTTTACTAATCAATCAAAAACAATCAATATATCTAATTAAAATATACGTCATTCAAATGCTCATTAATAAAAGCGTACAAAACATGCAATCCATCATTTCTCCACGCTTCACGTGAGCCGGCCCGGTTGCCATGGTTACGGAATACGTCGCGGTCCACCGCCGAAGACAGGTTGTAACAAAAGCTGGGCACAATAATTGATTTGTATCTCGTACGCATCGCTTCATATCTGGTATTCGTCTGCCACTATGTGTACCAAGTAATAACCCTATACCTGTGGTTATTTTAGATGGAATAATAAGATTAAATAATGTAGAGTATTGCAATGTAATCAGCAACAAAGTAATTATATCCTGCTGCTGAAAACGGAGCTCTATTCATGTAGTTTGTAAATAATGATGTAATCATATCAATATAAAACTTTTCCGTAATTAAGTTCTTTTTTTACCCGTATATAAAAGGTAACTAAGACATGAGGTTGTTCAAAAAAAGCACAAAGAAAGCTATTATTCAATGCCGGCAAAGCATTAGCCAATCCTCGGGTATCGAAAATATCCATAGACGACAGTGAGCATTTACCAGCAAGTAGTCCGTCTGCCCGTTTACCAGGCTTAATATAAAAAATAAGCTAAGATCATTGCTGTTCGGTCTTGGAATACGTGTTGTATGAATAGAGCACTAATTTGCTATAAAACAAACGTACATACTTGTGAAAATTCGATATAACAACTAAATATGTAACAACTGAAACGCAGGACATTAATAAAGGTCCATGATAATTTCAATAAGTATTAAACGACATTTTGGGGCAATAGCGTTATAAAGCACTAAGTAGCCGGTAAAATATTTCATAAAATATAAAAAAAGCGTTGTTGTTGATAGAAATACATGTATTATGTACAATAGAGAATGAAATGTAATAGCAGATATTTTGACATTGAATCTCCTAAGCATTTGTATGAATTATCGCATCGTAGAACTAGAAATTTATCTTTGAATTTAGTTTGTTTTTATCAAACAGGGAAAAGCAATATTAATTAGAACTTTTGGAAAGTATGTAGAGTTGTGTTGATCGCAAACTACTTCTGAATTCCAATCTCATAAGTACAAGCGGCAGCTTGTTCATGTATATTCCGGTTTAGGCCTACAGAGTTTTGCATGTTTTAGAAATAATTAATGTTTAGACACATAACTTCACTCTAAGACGTCCCTTATAGTAAGGTAGACTTAGGAATATAACACGGATAAAAACATGTAAGCAAATAGTTTAACCAACCTCAACCTGATGCACAATGGAAACATACATATATTCATATAATTATTTTTAACATCTCGTGTAGCAGCAAATTAAACCCAAAATTATTTGTGCGACAGATTAGTGTAACATTTCGTTTTCGTAACATGTACATACATATATTTTAGCTGCTACTGTCTTTTATTTTTATTGCCATCAGCTTAATTACGTCGTGTTTTTTATTTGTTATTTTTACAAGTTATGCAAACAATTCTGACACTTATCTTAATTTTTATTTGTTAATTTTTTTTAATGTGTACGAAATATTCTACATATAATTATTGCTTCACAGCAGGTAGCGAGCAGAATAAACGAGCTGATTATCCATAAAAATATAGGAAAAAGAGTCCTTGAGAGTTTTACTTTAAAGTTACGTATATGATAGGTCATTTTTACATAGTGTCGTTTTTACTAGAAATTAAATAACAAAACACAATATAACATTGTTATTAAAGAGCATCCTTCACGTTTAATTATATACGAGGTAATGTCAAACCGCAGTCTCACGTGATAGAAAGTTGCCATGCGGTCAGGGATGCGATACATTAAAAGCTTATCGTAAGACATAGTATACGACAATTATTATCTTGTTGTGTATATCGTTATTAAAACCATTTGGGATTTGAATAATGTTCACTGAATTTGTTTATATTATCTGTTTAATATTATCAATAATACGAGTAGATGATGCTACTGCATTTTACGAATCTTTAATGAACAATTTTTAATTAAATAAAGTTTAGTCTTAATTATTAAGGTTAAGATATTCTCGCTTATACAATGCTTTTTAAACTCTATTTATTTGTATTGCATCTTTTAAAAGAGTAATAAAGAATGATTAGAAATAAAGCGTAAAGTCTTGGATCTCTAGTTTACGCACAAATCCGTACAAACAACATTGTTCTGTGACATTTGGAGGCTGTGCACCTGGCCGACAGCGGCTGTACCTGTCATTTTCCTAAATGCGTGGGCCCTACGCACTTGTTACCGAGGTGACATAGTGTAAATAACGCCTTTGCCCTGATAAGTAATGAAGGGACGACGTCTACGGTCTACTACGTCTACGTCTAAGATAGTAAATAAATATATTTAGCAGTTTCTATTACAGATAACTTTTGTAGACGCTACATAAACTACTAAATAAGTGTTTTTTTAAGTAAATGATTCGTTTGTTATCATTCTTTTTACGAGAACTAAATATAGAGTTCGAGAATTTTGTTTGAAATTGTTTGCAAGTAGTAATATATAAAATTTATGTTAAATTAGTTACCATTGATTCGATATTGCAATATAATATTCATTTCCATTTATTCTGGGATTGCTGAATATAAAATAGCTTAATACCTGTGGATTTGTGGCGAAATAACAATAAGCCCGATAAACTTATAGCTGCCAAGTCCTAATTCACGCGCAAATCCGCACTAAATACATTGTTATGTGACATTTGGAGGCAGTGGAGCTGGTCGGCAGCGGGTGTAGCTGTCATTTCCCTGGCTGCGTGGGCCCTAGGCACTTGTTAGCGATGTGAATAAGTGTAAACTAAGCCTTACAATGGACAGATTTATTCGTGAATAGATGTAGTAAAAATCATGTGAATTATTTTAAGGTTATAACATAATCCACTTTTTCAACAGATTTATTGTGATCAGACTACCGAAAGTACAAATGTAACTAAAAATTTATATTTATATCTGGATTTTTATTAGAATTGATAGTAAGATATTCTTTGAATTTGCGCCGATTTGTAACCAAAATTGTATTAATGCTTAAAAAATTTAAAAATGATCTACATCGTTTGAATAAAAGGTATATCATAGTAAGAGTTTTGGTTTACTTTTAATAGTCAGTTTTAAACTGATAATAAAAATAGAGTTGCCACTGGAATTTTCCTGTACTCGAAATTTGTTTGATTTATTTTTATATATGACACTGATGTTATTTATATGCAAACGTGATAAAGTAGTTAGACTTATATTATACGGTACCTAAACGGAAAGCGCAGTTAATATATTCAGAAAATATGGTTTTGTCTATTATATATTAGATTTTATACTATGGTGTGTAATTATAGAGTCGGCTAATCTTTCATTTAATAACATTAATTTATAACGTTATTTACCGTGAGACATAATTATACTGCACAGAATCGGAAACACAAATAATAAAATAATCATCCAAACTTGCGTAAGTACATTAGAAATCCATGTATCGGCACTTGCAATCAAGCGTACATAAGTACAACACATACTTCATAGTTATAATGGAAATTATATTTTATCTCTACAAAAACTCTCGCTTTACCGCTAGACAAACACATTAGTATGCGCTTTATGATACCTAAGGTAAATAGTAAGTTAAAAAAAAATAATCACCTTGTAACACCGAAAGACTTGTTCTAACTGCACTTCACAGTTAATTTGTAAACAAGACACAATCTCAATTTGGTTCCAGCGTACCAAAACATTCGGAGCACATGTCACTAATGAAAAACAACATTGGTTTTGTGTTTTATCGAGAAAAGTCCACTAACTATGATATTTTCACAACCCGCACTCTCAAAACAGGGTCCTAAAGAAAGTTTTACAAGCACAATGTAGAGTCCCTTTGATATTCATCGTTAGTTATAGAGTCCAGGTATCCGATTCATTCAAATCGGAATGGTATTGGAACATATCGCTATGTTATTATTTTTGTGACATCGCGATTTCGAAAAAGGCGCGCGAGAACGCGCCTGTGTGCGTTACAACCTGACCATAAGCTTGCGTAGACGCAACTGAAATCACCTTGCAAGGCCCACTATACCTGTCTCTTACTAAACCTCTATCTATCTTACTCTAGCGGGCATTGTGCCCAGTCCGGCGACTGGCTTATACGGCTGACAATAAATTACGTATAGAATCTAATCAGTTTAATAGATGTGTGATTTTTTTAACGCTGACCGTTTTAATGGCACCATGCAATGATCGGTAGATGGAGGATAGCATTAATTATACCTGTGGTCAATTTGGTTTCGTGAATTAAGTTCAAGAAGCTTTACTGTAAAACGGGCTTTTTGTCAACAATTCATTACACCAGACTGAGACGATACGACACCGAAAACAATTCAAATGTAAATATAAATCTATTAATGAATGTTATTCAGTAACCATTCACAATCTCTATAGACATTTCAACGGAGCATGCTAAAGCTGTAACATTCGGTAGCGATTAATCTAACAATTAGCTTCGCTACCTAATCCGAACAGTTTGAAAGGCCAGATTGTATCGATCCACGCGGGACGTAATTCGGTCACCCGCGGCTTACGTACTTGGTTTTCTTGAGTGTTTTCCAACATTAGATACTTGTTTGATCATCGCTGTGTAACAAGTGAAATGTATATTATCATTAAAGAGTCCTTTAAAAGCATACCCTTTACTGGTAGTTGATGTTTATTTAAGTTAACGAATATTCGTGTCATGTAATATTGAGTTAACGAATATTTGTGTCATATAAAAAAAAAAATAAGGCCTTCTATATAGCTTAGTAATCGAGTCTATTTCGGAATGCTTCATGCTTATTATTGCGGAAACGAACATAAAAATTTATATCGAGCTATCCTATGTATATCTGACCGAGTTCAGAAAAGCTTACCTCTACATATTGTAAGCTGTCTACAACACTCCCTAGGATATCGAAATCAGTAATACACATATATTTAAATTCACATTTCTGTTTCCAAACTAAAACATGAAAAAAAAAAACAATTACGCGTTCGCGGTAAGACTCGTTAAAACGATAAAGTGGGTATTTTAGAACTGATAAAGATTTTCCGTCTGATCATATATTGCATTCGCAATAAGGATAAGATTACAAACAATAGTCTTTATAAAATGCTAAATCGCCTAGCAGCAGAAACGTAACTTGTTTCCACACCTACATGTACCTACTTCTGGATAAACAAGAAACAATGCCATTACATGCAAGCTGTAGTAATGACAGCACACAACAAACATAATAACGTACACATACTCACACACACATATAATACACTCGCACACACACAAAACGTTCTTGTTCTTTAAAATAATTGTATAAAGGAATCGAAATTTTAATTGCGATATTACATTTTAAGGACCTACTCGTTTCTTAGGATACATATGTTCATAGTTAAATATAGCATCACGCCTGTAATCCCCGAGGGGTTAGGCAGAGGAGTGTAGTAGTACACTCCTACGTTTCACCAGTAACGTTTACGTCCCATGGAATAGGTGGTGAGCCTATTGCCATACACCGGGCACAGACCAGACTCCGAGTTACTACTAGAAATTCTATATTAGAAAAATTCAATGGTCTCGAGCCGGCATTTGAATCCAGGACCTCCCGTTCGGCAGTCACGCATGCAACCACTATTGAAACAAATAAGGAAAATAATTATAATAGGCGGTATGAATGAAATGTTATTAAGACATTTTAACTACTATATAAATATATGTTATGTTATGATAAGATTTAATGTAATTGACTTTTATTCAATAGAATATATGTTATCAGCATAAATTATTATTAATGCCACAATGTATAAGTCCAATTACAAATTGTATTACTGTATGATCTTGCATACAAAGAGCTAAATGCTATATACTGACAGATTTATGTAAAGTATTACTCTACAGTACATATATGAATTTTAATGTATCGTGTCATAATAGAAATAAATCTTAATGCACGATTCAAACCGTCTTACTAGAAATTGTTTGCACATTCGTTAATTTTTTTCGTTGCATTTATCATAGTGCTCTAGTTATACCACATAAGAGATCAAAGTTACTTGTCGGTTCCATAAGGAATCGTATCCGAATATTTGAGTCTCAGAGGTACTACTCCTTTAATGTCAAAAAGTTTTACCGCCAAATAAATGTATTGCTTTTGAACTGTTCCATTTTTAAATAACTCAACAAACATCTTTTAACGTATATGGTATTTAGAACGTAATACGGAATTTGAACATATTAACAAATTGTTGAAAGACACTAAACATATCTCCGTGATTCATACATATCTAGTTATTTATGAGATGGCTTTTCCTAACTTGTCTCTTGTGTTACAAAAATACCCAGAACTGTTATGTCATGAGGTAAAACAGCAAATAAAATGTATTATTATATCTAACAAAGGATTGTTCGGAAATAATGCACAGCAAAAAATCTGCGAAGTTAGGAGGATATTAGTTTAAAGAAAATGAATTCTAACCTTACATATAAGAGGAGACTGGGGATCGGATGAAATGACGATATTGTAATAGTTATGGTATATTTTATGGTATATGTAAATATATATCTTTACTTCATATCATAAGTGTTGAAACCAGATTAAAATCGTATACACGAACAAACACGATGATAAATACAATGTTGAAATTTATTTTAATTCAAAACAATGAGAGTTTTAGAATGCAAGCGGACAAGCCGAGAAAAACACATCTTGACAACACTCGTGAACTGGGCGACTTATTATAAGTCCTTAGATGGTTGGAGAAGCAACCGTAAAGATCAAGCTTCAGTTCTCGACTTCGGCTGCCAATAGCTTTATGGTTTAAGTGCTGTGTTTTCACTCATTTCGTATTCTGTTCAGATTTTCCCATCTCGAAACAAGCTACGTTCAATCCGGCCCATAATGAAGCTAAATACAGTATGTATTTATTTACAAAGTGTTACTCACTACAAATAGGTTTTTTATCCGAGTGCGGTCGACAAAAAAGCTATAGTTTTTAAATTGATATTTACGCGCTGTAGAGACAAGGCGAGTGCTGGAAAATGGTAAAAAATAGCGCAATATTCGACTTGAAGCGTACAAATTGAATGTATGTATTTTCTGTATACATAGATGTTACTGCACGCTTAGTAACTATATCTTTCATTACTAGCTTTTTATGGGTTTCGGAGCTTTAGCTAGTAGTGTGGCAAAGCTTGAAGATGGTAGAGTCTCTCTTTCACTATTTGATCAATAAATCATCAGTTATTGATGCATTGATGTGTTTACGATAAAATATTGAAATACCTTTACACACACTAACATACGAAGCGCGATTTCCCGTTTTATCAGATGCTTAATTTATTTATATATTTATTAATCGAGATTTATTACAGATTTTTTGATCAAGAGTAATTATTTAGATGGTCAGCCTTGTTTCTTACTAGTTTAATGTAAAATAAGAAAGGTCGTCAAATGTTGTTGTAATGTGATTCTACTTATGTCCTTATTAATTAAAGAAATACATAATATTATATGTTACAACGTTAGTCTTTGTCAGTTATTGTGACATTTAAGAGCCCACATACTTTTAAGGTCTAAATTCAAGAACATTTCATATCATTGTGTAAAACTTGTCTTACTCTTAACTGCAATTGGGTTATTCAATTTTGAGAAATAATTGGAATGGGATATCGGAAAAATATAATAGATATAAAGATTTAAAGATTATATCAATCACACGTATTATGCTGTAATAAAATGTACAAAATATGTTATTCGTCATATGTCCGAAAGTTCTAGAATGTCACCTTTGTCAAAACCTGTACAAAGATACAATCTTTTGTTAGAACTTATAAAGATTATTATATTCTATGATCGTGTTTATTAGGACACAAATATGTAAAACCCTTAATAAATACATTGTTAATTTAAATCGACAAAAAATAAATTATTACATTTGCATAGTATCATAGTATCGTGTGTAGGTTGTAAAAAAGACGAAAACGGACTTAAGGTCAAACCATGTGATGCATTCTTCAAGACAATCGATATTTTTTGTTTACTTTGCGTTTTATTAACATAACAATTTAAATTACAACAAAGAAAACATAATTTATTTATATTACGTCGTGTTAATGTCTGTATCTTTTTATCTTTGTCAAAGTCATTTGCGTCTAGCTACGGGTGTGGTTACCCTGCACCTGTACTCAGCACCTCGAGCGTTCATATTATTGCTTTGTTTTGGTTCCGAGGTCATTTGGATATTAGAATAGTCATTTTCATCACCTGTCATGTGCCATGTACGAAGTTCTAATGGATATAATATTGTTTTTAACTACATTACCACCTACTTTATGAGTCTATACAATTTCACAAATATCTGGTGTGTAAACTGACCGTCTTGGGGCAAAAACTAGCTGTACCCCAAATTGAGTGCACGCGGCTACTGACTCCTCTGCGTGTACGCACACGGAGAGGAGTACGCACTGATCTTTATTTTTAAACTTAGTGTGGTTTATTTTTCATTTTTGGTATGTATAAATTTGGAATTTATAAAATCCTCCATCTTCTCAGGATGAAATAGACTTAATGGACCTTTCTAACCTAAGTCTGATGAAACGATATTCTTCTTTTATTTATTAATAATCATTATAAGTAGAGAAGTAAATTTATACCTCCTTGTCTGTACCTAATTATCCATCTCTCTACTCAGGAATCCTTATAAAGGGAATATTACAATTTGTAATACAATGCGCCCGTGCGTGGCGCGGCCGGGCCGGGGCAAAAACTGGCCGTGCCCCAAATGGACCGCGGGGCTGTTGACTCCACTCCTTGTGGAGCCGTCGCACCAACCTTATTACAAGGATATGTGTAATTGCAGTTCTGATTGTTTGTGCTGGTGATAGTTCCTTTGATGGGAAGTTTTATTTGTCTAAAAAAGTTCCTATGTTTACTCTGTCTTTTTCAGCATACATTATCCCACGTACGTCACATTATAATACATAATTTTCGGTTAGACAATTCATATTCATTTATTCTGTTAGCCGTTTATTCTAGTCTCCTTTGATGGATTTCATCAGCCACTATAAAAATGTTATTTTACTGAACAATTTTGCTATAAACATAAATTTTATAGGAAAACCACATTCGGTTTCTTATACCCAATTAGTTGGAGTGTTTAAAAACGTCTATTATGTTCTAATGCACGGCTTATGGGTGATATTATAATAACGATAGTAGTCCGAATGACTACATTAAGTTCGGGACAGGTGGCAGAGGCAATGTTCCGTTATCAACACGAAGTTAGATAACGCATTTGCATACAGTTTCTTAAATATTTTTATTTTATTACTCTACGTTTTTAATTCACGGGATTCAAACATGTGGCTCTTACTAAAACTAACGTTAATTTATTAAATGATCCATTTCTGCAGCGGTTAGCGAACGGTTGCGGGTTCAGTTTCTAATCAGAACAGATATTTATTTGATGATTAAGAGTATTTCTTGTGTGTTTATGTCTCAAATTATTCATAAGCGTCTTTTTATAAATATATGTAAGTTTTTTGTGATCTGTCTGGTTACTATAGCAGAGGCTCTACATACTTTGGAACAGATGCCCGTTTATATAGTTGCTTCAAAATATCGAAAAAATTCTAATCTATTTAATATCTTGTTATTAAGATCCCAAAAAACAAAATCACCCTTTTCTAATGTGAAACATAGCAGATACACATAACAGATTAAACATTTATTAAGATCTCAACCTACCCTCACATCCGCCGATCAACCGAAATAATTATACCTAACTGAAGCGTACACGCGAATAAAAACGCAGGTGTAATCAATGAATTTCATTCACGGCCGCCGGCAACATATTAAGGCGTAATACAAATTTCATTTGAACCTGTTAAAGCACCGATAACTATTGAACACCGTTACCGTTACGTGCCGAATATTCGAAACAATAAAATTGGCCGCCCCGCCCCGGAGGCGGCCGACATAAATCAGTACAAAACACAATTATACGAAATTACATATTTAATCCACGCGTGTAATTAAAAAAAGCGGCTGTATTTTATGTACACGTCGATTCACAACAAATACTTATTGGACCACCTACAGTTATCTCCATTTTTATCTATGCTTATTAAAAACCGTATGATTTGTAAGCGGCGTACATCTGCTCTAGTTCATTAATTAGAATTTCCTTGGACTCACTTTTGATTTTTAATGTCGAAGTTTTCGATATTTGATCCTTTACCTCTTTTATTATTATTATGTGTAGAAAATATTAACATACACAACATTGGAAGTATATTCTTAATGTTTTAAAGATCATAGTTTAATCGATTGACGAAATATTCTATTCGTCTGTTTCTCCAGGTGGCTTGATGGTATATGGGCTTTAAAAACATTCTTACTAAAAATATTGGTGCTTTACGAGTATAGTATAAAATTTGAACACCTTGAGTGTAATGTCATCATAATTTTTGAAAACGTGATTTATGATATAATTGTTTTTTGTAAACAACAATGTTCTTCCTGTACTATTTGTAGTTGTTGAAGTTATTTTTCTATAATCTAGTATTTTAAAGAATGTACTTTATATTTCTGTTCATGAGTGTAAACTCATGCATTTCCGGACAATATATGTACGTTTTTTTATTAAAATTAACAAACTTTTTTTGTCGACAAATTGTAGTGATGTTAACAAAATACACAAACTAATAAAAACATTCGAAAATGTCAAAATTGTCCTTACGAATACTTAAGGAATAAAAAAATAATACTTTCCTTAAAGTCTTTTACTTACCTGCTTAATCGTTTCAGTAAAAATACAAACGATTTAACCCAAGTCTCATGATTGTATTAAGGATTAAATTCGTATATATTCGGCGGAAAAAACAAACACATTATTTACGGACTTCGTACGGTACTCGCGTAACGTACGGTTATTACTTGTAAAGTGTGAAGCGAAATATTTATATACGCAAAAATTTAAACTTTCTGTACCTTAAGTACTTATATCAAAGTGTAATACTAATTTTAAGTTCCAAGATTACTTTATAATATATTTCTTAGATTTGAAGGAAGCAGCGAGCATACAGCCTGTCACTGCAACCAATGGACAGATGCGACCTACGTTGAACATCGCTACGGCATAGGGTTATAAACGTCAGTTAGTCAGTATTACTTGTTATCAAGACTATTAGTCAGAGTCAATTACTAATAAGACCGTATATATAGCAAAGTTATTGCAGAAAATTCCAATATAACAGCATAAGTTAGTTTGAGCGTAGTTAAAACTCTATAACGTTTGTTATATTATACAAAAATATTCTTGTTCGAATCTCTAAAAAAACTTTATTCACAAAAAAAACATTAGGTACATATCGTTTCACAGTAATCGAGTCATTGGTCATGTAATTATGGTTTTTTTTCTTTCATATAAACGCTTTAATTGTAAGTGAAACAGTAATTTTCTTTTAAAGGCAGAGAAAAATGATTAATCTATTGAAAAATGACAAAAGACTTGTCTTTTGCTTGTGTCAACTTCTTTTAAGTATGCTTAATCGTTATGACAACAAATTGTATTGCGTTCAACAAATATACAACTACCAAACAAAATTAATTAGGACCCGCCATAGAAACTGATAGCCTAGTGATTAAGAGTTCAACCTCTCACTCCGGGGGTGCTGGGTTCAAATCCACGGCGCGCACCTCTTTACAAAAGTGCGTTTTAAGTTTAAATATCACTTGCTAAC
>DWJK01000026.1:0-36925 GCA_018248815.1 Croniades pieria auraria
CGATCCTCTAATTCCTGTAAAGACAAAGGGTGCATGCATTCCTTCTTCCTTTTCTTTGTAATAGGGAGTTGATATATGAACAGATTCTGAAGCGGTACGAAGTTTACCGGGTCAGCTAGTGTTAATATACAAAACGAAAATCAGGTGTGAAAATGACATTTTTTCCGATTTGTTTTCTATCAAAATCAATCGAATGTATCTTGTTTTAACTATGAATTGCACTCAAACAAAACTTTATTTTAGAAACATATTTTCTGGATTTAGGTATATATGGCAATGTGACTTTAAAATTAATTTATAAACAAACCGTAATGGGATAGCCCGCTCTTATGTCAAAATATATCACTATTATCATTTTAAAGTATCGATATTTAAAAAAAAATCTTCGCAAGCATTTTATGAACCCACTACAAGTTTCAAAAGAATGTTAAATACGTGATGCTGTTTACATCGCCGGTAGAACGGGCTTAAAAGATATTTCATCAAGTCCGGCAAAACCTTTAGCGGTAACGTCAATTATTAAACATTATAATAAAATCAACAAACGTATACCAGAAAAGACAAGAGCCGTTTTGATTACATAACCAATACCCAAGAAGGTAGTAATTATATTATCTTTCAGTCTAATCGACTTGTGGCTACACATGATTAACCCGAGACCTGCGGTTTTGCACGATTGTTGGACTAAAACACTGATTTTAGTAGGTTATGAAATAAGTACAACTTATTCCAGGACCAACTTCAAAACAGAATGATATACTGAACTTTTGTTCTCGAATATAAACATAAAAATAAATTTTTGCAATTCTCATTTAAAAAAGTTAAAATTTTGTATTTTGTATAAGAAAAATTGCGAGTTCTAATTTTAAAATTGATGAATTTTTATGGGGATTATAAATTTTTGTCTTTCACCATTGTATAATAAACATTTTAAATAAAGTGGCACACGTGTCTCGGGCTATTTTACCCTTATTATTTTTGTAAATCCTTTTCTAATCGTTAATCTTACATTGTAAAATAATTTATCCACAGCGATATTTTCACGTTTCTATGTTTAGAAGCTTAAGTTCTATTATAATGAATTAGTGAACATTTCATTATACACAAACATAGATATGTATATAATTAGCTGCGTATGTATGAGTAACCATTTACGTTAGAGCAAGTGCGTTTCTCTCTTATTAATGCAACATTAAGATTATTTCGTAAAAATGAAATAATATTATACTATACTAATGAATTGACAAATATTACGTTACATAACGATCAATTATTGTTACCACATTTGATTTCATAATAGAATTTCCTAAGGCTATAAGTGCGCAACATGTTATTTGTAATTTATACTCAAATTAATACTCATCATCATCATTACCAGCCTATTTCCGTCCACTGCTGGACATAGGCCGCTCCAGTAGTACGCCACTAAGCTTGATCTTCAGCTCGACGCATCCAATTGCTGCCAGCCACTTTATGTAGATCGTCACTCCACCTAGCCGGAGGGCGTCCTACGTTCCGTAATAATTTATACTTATGAGAAATATTTCTCATGATAATATTCCTATGTATAAATTTTGGTACTTTTTTTCGAGGCTTTATTTTCGAAAGTAACAAAGCGCGTTACTTACGCGCGTGTTAAATATGTATACCTAAATAAATAGAATATATTTTTAGTAATTACAAGGAATAATTTTAGTACTTCTAATACTTGATTGCCTCATTGGTCGAGTGGATGCAAGCCCGACTGCCGATCGGGAGGTCCTGGGTTCAAATCCTGGGTCGGGTACTATTGGATTTTTGTAATTTAGAATTTTTAGTAGTGACCGGAGACTGGATCTGTGTCCGGTGTATGGCAATAGGCTCACCACCAATTCCACGGGACTTAAACGTAACTGACGAAACGTGGCAGTGTACTACACTCCTCTGTCTATCTCTTCGGGCATTACAGGCGTGATGTTATGATACTTCTAATACTTTAAATAATCCACTATTTTGACACTTATGTGATTTATTATGTTTTATTTTGTATTGTGAAAAAAAAATACAAAAGAATAAAAACAAATGCTAACGCCTAGATCCTGAGTTGGCGTCCCGTCGTTGAAACTAAACCATCGTTATGTCAGTTTCCTTACGATTGTACTTGTTTTATTGCATATTTATCAGGTAAAACTAATAATATCAACCTAAATAATATAAATACATATGTATTATATAGGAAAAAATTAAACACGGGCCAGCGCGTCAATACCTTCGTCATTCCAAGTTTTCGTCACGACTTGCAAAATATTTATTTATCTCATGTATGAAGCAACAGTTCACACGCGAAGTAAAGTTGGACCTGGCTTTGTAACAGTGTCGTGGGTAGGGTCGCATAGACTATCATTTTATAACAAGTACTACATAATAATATGCTATAGCATACATGACTGCCTCGTTGGTCGAGTGGTTATAAGTGTGCAAACGTGACTGGCGATCGGGAGTTCCTGGATACAAATCCCAGGTCAGGTACTAATAGAATTTTCTAATTTGGAATTCCTAGTGGTGACTCGAAGTCTAGATCTGTGCCCGTTGTACGGAAATAAGCTCACCACCTATTCCACGGGACCTAAACGTAACTGATGAAACGTATTTAAAGAGATATTTCTACGAGTACACAAAAAAAAAAGTGGGAGTGTACTACGCTGCTCTGCCTACCCCTTCTAATCAACTAAATCTAAACTTTAGCTTTTCAAAGAAGGAAACGATAAGTCTTACTTTATTAATACATTTTCTATAGAACTAGTTCGAACACCACGAAATGTTTGCAATTTGGAATACTTGAAGCACGTAAAAGTGTTTTGCAGCTCAACACACTTCACTTGTGATTTCTACTGTGTTATTAGATACGAGTATTTACAATATCTCTTTGGAATTTGTCTGCGGTCCGTATATAACTAATTTACCGTTAATGACGTCCTGTTTAGAATGCTTTAAAATTTCATATTAACCTCATAATTATGCCCTCCAACCTATTACAACAATGCAACATTTGTTGTTTAACATCGATAAATAATATGTGCAAGATATAGAAGTACGTATTTTATATTATCTTCGGAAATTTCAACTATCATCATAATAGGTTTAAAATAGAATTATTGAAAAGATTTAAAATAAGCGAACTTGCCAGTAAACTGTAATTCAGTAAACTGTAACTTTCTATCTGCATTCAATACAAAACACGGAAAGCACAATGGCAGCCCTACCCTGACGGCCCATTGAGCAACGAGCCGCCACAACGTATACTTGGGTAACCGAGTATCTGCCAATAATTGTTGTTATTACATAAGCGTGACATTTGGATAGCGAACTAAATCTATGATACAGATTGCAGTTGCGGCGAAGTGGGTGCTGCGCGTGTGACTGTTGCAATCCAATAAGGCTTCGTCGACCAGGTGTTCAGGCGTGATCGGACGAGATATGAACATCGATATGAATTTTGTTCATTATAAATATGTGGGCATATATGTACATATGTGGTGGTCTCCATGTATTTGTATAATGGTATAATAATTATACGGGGGAGGTATATGTCCAGCAGTGGATAGAGATAAGCTCATGATGTGGTGTGATGTAAGTAATACATTATAATATTTTTAACTTGGAAAGTTTTTTTTTTAATTAACCGTGTGCAAGTCATATACAGGACTAGTAATGTTTTGCGTTTTGTCATGTGTCCCTAACCAGTGGATGGTAATTGAAGCCCGTTTGGGAGACACTACCTTAAAACTACGCTAACTGCAACAAAACTTGCTTCACGGGACTATCCAATATAATTGAATATTATTTACCAAAATATGTTAATAGTCAAAAAAACGGACTCGCGTTAAACATACAAGTGTCACGGTTGGAGTCGCATTTTATTCGGTGCGATAAGCATCACGAATTAGTTATGTATTTTCAGTATCACCTACAGTCGAACAATTAGATAAATAATATTTTTACAAACTTACACACGCACACGCACGCGCACGCACATGCGCACGCACATGCGCACGCATAAGCACACGCATACGCACACACCCACGCACACGCACAAACACATGCGCACACGGTCACGCACTCGCTCACGCTCGCACACACACACCCAAAATTATATTAGTTTATGACTATTTGGGATATTATAATATGTTATTTCAAAAATGTTGTTACAATAAATGTTGATAATGCAGGTGTTACATCGATAAATTGGCTCCAAAATGTAATCTAAATTCTTAAATAGTTCAAACCTGACTAGTGATTTTTAACCACCGAAACCAAAGTCCCGAAAGATAAGAAAAGTTACGTGTACGAAGACCTTAATTTAAGCTCACTCACATAAGTATATTTTATTCGATATACTTTTGAAACGGACATTTCTGCTCTGAGCTTCATTTTTTAAAATACTTTTGTATACGTACGAAGACATGCTGTACTTGTTTAAGTAACAACAGATTTAAATAGTTGTTCACAGTGTAAAGGCAAATGACAGAGCTCTACCTCGGCCCACTGCGGGCCTATAGTTACAGTTCACGAAGTTTTAAATGCAATGACATAACGAATTACCAATGCCGGGCCAGAAAAGTTAAGTTAAATAGATCCGTATTACGAAATTCTAATGTAAGACAATGAATTAAGTTTCATAATGCAAAGTGAAAATAGTCCTCAGCTGTTCATTTCATGTAAAGTTTACTTGGAGTAAGACCTTTTGATTGAGATCACAGCATATTGGTATAATTTAATATTATTAATATTGATTACAAATATATAAAAAATCGCAGAACATTGATAGCAATTTTATTCGCGAAGCAGACAATTACTTACATCAACATTAGATCAGGAACACCACACTATCTAGTTTTGTTTTAATACTTTGGAAAGACGTAAGAAAATCCATTCGTTGAATTAAATATGTTTAAGAAATATTCTACTATTATCCATTTATTATTTATAGGTTTACGCTTAAATATCGGTAGTTCATACATAAAATTATTAACTTACTGTGAAATATTGCCTGGTACTTTAAACCGAAACTGTTCACAGTCAGTTGCTTGCCCACTAGCTCAACCCGTCCGCGCAGAGCGGCTTCTCGCGAACACTGTTCACTTTTACACACAACCACGCCGTTTTGCTCCTGATGGAAGGTACTAAAGTCGCGGTCAGATAGTTATTATATTACCAACTTTTGATATAGCCCCATTAGAAAACGCGCCAGCCGTTGCCAACAATTTCTGGTGGTTACAAAACTAGACAGCTACGCTGCAGTTTAATGTATTTATAATTGACGCCTACTAGCCTTACTCGTATTTCAGTGGATCTATAAGGAATCTAATCACACTTCTTAAATTTTTATTCTTAAATTAAATGTCTTTAGGGTCGTTTGTGTTCAAATCAAAATTGAAAGTCGCAAGCTGTCTTAAAAATGTTCTATCTCTATTTATGATAAAGGCGTTTAATTACCAAACGTTTGCACGTAGAAAGGTGATAGCAAAAAGTCGTGTCTATATCACGCTTTATAGTCACTGTAAAAATATACGATACCATATAACCGATATGAATAACACTTTAATATTTTAATTATTTAACTTAAATTTCATATGCGTATGTACGTATTCTATATCAGTACCTACAAGTGTCTGGTAAAATTAATAATACGTATTAATGATATAATTACTATGGTTATTTAAAACATACTTAAATTAAATTTTATATTATGCGTGGATCTCATCTATGAAACATTTAAAGCAATTAACGAATGTACATATGAAAACATACAATCGAGAGTTTATTCAAATTTTAGTTTCTATGTTACCTGGGTTACCTTTTGAAACTGTTGCCGCTCAAGAGCCAGAGGAGGGAGGGGGTGGCAAGGGGGAAAGCATGTGTAGTGAGAGGTCTAGAGCTATTCTTTAAGGTTATCTAGGACTCATTGTTGGGTTATAAAGTTACCTGTCCCACGAAATATTACTTAACGATAAAAATCATGTCTGAATGTAAAAGCATTTGCTTACTAAAATTTGAATATAGGTGTGATTAACCTGTACCGTATACGCCAAGTGTTGCCTTGCACTCTTGCATCATTTATGATTGGCCTAATCTTCAATACTATGAGCGGTTACATCATCATCATCATCGGCGTGTTTCAGTCCACTGCTGGACATAGGCCTCCCCAAGGAGCACCATCGCGCCTTGTCCTCGGCTTGTCGCATCCAGCATCAATCTGCAGCCTTTCGTAGATCGTCATCCCACCGGACCGGAGGGCGTCATACACTAAGTCAGATAGGTATATAAGGATAAAAATATTTGTCATTCTGTACTGTAAAGGTTGTGATAATAATAAAATGTATACACTAATAATTAAATAATTTTCAGGTGGGTCATTATCCTCCTTGCTCTACCTTTATAATAATATAAAGAAAAAAATCAACCACCAGATAAATAATATCTTACAATATATTTTCATCAAGTTAATATTCTGCTACTAAGGTTAACAGAATAGGTCGTAAAGGTACTCCAGAACACAGGAATACAAAGAGTCTTAATAAATGCAGGATTTTGCCGTAATTTTGATTCTGTTGTCGCTCGATCATTGAATACACAACACACAAAACCTAAAATGCTTACAGCATCTGTTTCTCATAAGGTCCGTGCTTCGAGAGTTATGTAAGTGAGACAATTATAGCATTGAGGCGCAATGGCGTGATGATTAAGGTCGCTTACGCCAAAAAGTATTAGAAAGTCAACAAACTGCATCAATTATAGCTGCGAGAAATAATCTCTAATATGTATTGAAATCGATTACTATTGTTTCCTCATGTACGAGTATCGTTATTCTTATTTTCCAATTCTCATTTTCTAAAATACTACTAAATACGTATGAAATGATGCTGTATTTTTTAAAATAACATTACTTCTGAACTTGTTGTTCATAGTGTAAAGGCCAACGACCTCTTTCGCTGCAGACTACGTATGGGTTTCTATCTGCAGCTGAGGAAGATTTAAACTATACGACATTACGACTAAGAAGCGTCAGGCTAGAAAAGTCTATAGATTAAATCCACTTGCCATTAGAAAAAATTGTATAGAAAAACGAGCCTATGGCTCATGTTTCTATACAATTTGCTTTCTTGCTTCATGACCTTATGACTAAACTTAGGTAATAATGCTGTTTTATAAATGTTAGGTGACTCTTGGTTCTAGATCCAAATCTAATTCCAATTGTTACGTTCTTGAATACAAGTGGATCATTGCACCATCGGTTGCTAAATCTGACAAGTCAGGAAAGAGCTCGTCGTTTCCCCGGGAGATTATGCAATTTATAGGTCACAATAGAGCACCTACATAGTTACAAAGATTAAAGTTCTCTCTCGTAGCAAAGCTAAGTATAACCGTTTAAAGTGTTACAGGATGCATATGATGTCGTGAAGTTACTTTTTGTCGCAGTAACGTAACAAAAAAGTAAAAAGTATTTGACCAGGCCTTATATATACTTGAGCGTAAATTGAGGTTCAGTTCGTTCGTTGATATGCAACTCTGGAAAGACTCTTTTGCCCTGTTTAACTGTTTTTTTCGTGACCAATTAAATCATTAATCGTTTCATTTTCTGAGCTAGTTAACATTTTGCCAAGCTCAAATTATTATCTTCAGTTCAAACATTTTACATATTTGTACACAATTATGTGCGTTTACGTAGGTACGTATTTGACCATAATCTAACCAGACACGGTTGAAGGCATACCCAATTGGGTCAGAAGGCCTTTTTATAAACCATTAACGTTATCATTATCCATCTTGCTAACTGTCGGGACGGTCGTCTTTAGACGCATTAGAGAACAATATAAAACACTCAAAGTCGTTTCGGTTCCAAAAATGCTTCTAACTTTATACATTTAGAGACGCGTGCAGGGATTCGAACACCGAACGCCAGATTGGGAGACTTTGAGACGCTAGACTGTAAGATTGGTTACTGAATACTTATTTACCTCCATAATATTCAACTATAGTAATCACGCCTGTAATCCTTGAAGGGGTGGGCAGAGAGGTGTAGAACATTCTCACATTTCAATGGTTATGTTTACGTCCCACGTTCGAATACACGGTGAGCCTATTGTGATACACTGGGCACAGATAGAGACTCTGAGCCACTACTAGAAATTTCTACTAGAAAAGTTAAGTTTGAAAAATTCAATAGTACCCGACCCGATATTTGTACCCAGGGCCTCTTGATTACCAGTCGCGCTCGCAACCACTTGATCAACGAGGCAGTCAAATAAACAAGTATCATCATCATCAACCATGGGAGCGTAGTTATAGACGCCTCAGAATGATTTCTGTCCAGCACATGGATATATTTTAACCGGCCTTTCTGGAAAATAATCGTGACCGACTTAAATACTTTGCTCGGTCGGAGTTTTACTGTTGTTTAATTCAAAGAAAAGGGAAATAGATCGGCTCCATTCTCTTTCCAAGACGAAAGAAATATGTATTGTTTATAATTATCCAGTTAATAGCTAGAGGCGATCGCTAAGTATTGAACAAAGAAAATGGTACGATTTAAAACAGAAGGTAAATGCTAGTTACTATTACTATAATTGTTTCGAAAAATGAAATAATCAGGATGTCAATTTTTAATGCAAAATTTAAGCAAAATCATAAATTTACTGACTAGTAGCGGTTGGATTCGAAGAGCTGAAGATCGAGCTCAGTGACATGCTATTGGAGAAGCCTGTGTCCAGCAGTGGACCGGAATAGGCTGATGATGATGACGATGATAATAAATTTAACCATGAGTTTTATTACCAGTGCATGTAATTATTAATTTAATCAGTGCATGAAACATTAAAAAAACCACACATTTTAACCAAACTATAAACTGATTATTATGAACGTGGCAGAATTGGCCAATTATCTGGTATAAAGGGGTTTTCAAATATAAACACGACTTTTGATATTCAGTTCTTATAAGGGAGGTCGGCCGATTGTGAGACTTCATCATGCCTCAACGAGCAAGCTAAGAATGCGGCTAGAATACTTTCAACAATCATTACCTTCCAATACACGTCCACAATAAACAATGCGGTTGCCATAAACTGCCGCAATCAAACACTAGGAAGTACTTCCTAAATATTCTATAGATTCCCGAAACCCAATCTAACGTCATTCAAAGCACTTAAATAAGAATACTTATATTATTGTAAGGATAAAAAATGCCGGTTGGAATATTTGACAAATTTTATGGCTATACTGGGATATTTAGAAATGTTACATCGATAAGTGTTTCAACAATTAAATTAGAATGTATTCTGAGTACGTTAAGTTATTTATATGAAAATGCACGTTCATTAGTTCGTTTTCGTCTATTATTATACGTTGCTTAACTGTTAACAATGCTTAAACAAGCTGGAATGAATTAAAGATTAATGAACAAATACAAAAACAGAATCACTTACAAAACTAGTGAAAGTGAGAAACCAGACGCAAGGTTGTCAAGATAGAGGGAGACGTTATCTTGTTACGTTAGCTGATTACATCATGAGGTGCTGGAGCTAGTGACCCACATGCGGACCCAGTATAGCTAAATTTCTGGTCTGAGGTCGGTTGACTCGCTTATTTCCTATTGCCCGTTGTTGCGGGAACCTTACTTCCAAGTTTCTTCATCTGTAATTGTTATCGATTGCCTCGTTGGTCGAGTTGTTGCAAAGAGCTACTGCTGATCTAAAGGTCCTGGGTTCAAATTCCCGGTCGGATACTATTTAATTTTTGTAACATAGATTTTCTAGTAATTTCTTGAAGTCCAAGACTTGGTTCTGTTGCCGATGTAAAGCAATAGGTTCACGAATTATTCCACATTGGGACGTGAACGTATGAAACGTAGGAGTCTACTACATTCCTCTGCCTACCTCTTCGGGGATAAAGACCACGATTTTTTTATTTACTGTTTTTTCAATTGTTGTGTTAATGTTCGATTTTACAACTCAAAATAATGAACCAAAAAGTTTTTAGCTTATGTTGAACAAAGAAAATTCTGTATATATCTTGAATACATTTTCATCTACAATTACGCAGAATTATCAGTTCACTTAACTGTACAGCAGTAGCAGCACAGTACAGCACATTGACAGCAGTTACCATTTATTATCCACACGATAAGTGACCATATTAAAATGTCCCTTTGTTTTATTGAAACCATGAGTGGAAGTGATTAATAAATTCGCAAAAATATATTAAAATAATAAATGTATCAGTTTCATATTTAAATTCCAAATAGCATTGCATTAATTAATGTGGCCGCTATATACAATTTCCAAATACAATTGTATTTTGGTACATAAATGATGATGATAAGGATTTATGTTGATATTATGCTCTGAAGGACTAATAAGACTTCTCGAACTGAGTATATTAATTGATAAATAAATACTACAAATATAATGTGTTCGTGAAATGACTTTTATTGTTGGTTTGGGAGAATAATTCTTTAAAAAACAAATATATTAGAGAGAACCGTGCTTATTAAATAAATTAAAGTGATCGCAAGAATGTGTAGTATGAAAAAGTTGTTTTCAGGATCTGAAACAAAATTATACTATATATTATGTAAATATATGTATACATAAACATCTTCTCCTTTGATCAATAATCATCTTTCGCACTTCCTACTATTGCTTCGATATAAAGGAGTTCACGTCGTACAAATATGCAATACTAAGTTTTTAATATTAACCAATTATGAATGGTTGATCGAGTTGATTCCGAATATAATTTTAATATTGTACAAATTTACTTTTAATTACTAATTTTACAAATTTGTTAATTATAATTTTGTTTCTTAACTACCTATTTTTATGTTTAAATTTAGTTTTATACTGTAAACACTTACACTGGCCATAGTCTGGATGCCCACATCAACAAGTCCACAAGCATTAACCCTTATAGGTCTCTGAACCCTGCATAACATTATGAACACTATCCGTTGGTTCTCCACGCTCATACATTGCCAAGGTAACTCATACACACAGTCAATGAGCGCTGTACTCTAAAACAAAAACCAATACTACCAATTATAATTATTTTCACGGGCCTCTTTGATTGAAAATTAGGCAAAGTTTGTTCGATTTTAACCATCTTATAAGCTATCTATACATGTGAATGTCTAAATACATACTCATACCGAAGAAATAAGGTGCAAACATATGTATGTATCCAAATGTCTAGTTCTTCGACCTTTGAACGAACAGACCCGCCAATTCTACACTCATAACTCTAGAGACTTTAGGCAAGGTGCTCAAAAAATGATTTGAATACAACTGGCGCGTAAGGACTAACTATTCCATACGAAACAATACTATACCTTGGATCCCACTACCTCGAATATCACGGACAATTGAATCAGTTCAGAAAACACTATTATTGTTAGAGGTGCGTACTGAACTATGACATCTGGATCCTGTGGAATGCATTAATCATTGTCATAATCACTATCAATCCTCGTATTATTCCACTTTTGGTCAGTGGTCTTCGCTCAGGTTGAAAAGGGTTAAGGTCATAGTCTGTAGGTACTAAACATTAATGCAGAAATTAAATTTGTGCAAATTTTGCGTGAAAGTGATTATATCTCACTATAGACGCGATGACGAAGTAGCTATCGGCGAGGCACAGGTAGTTAAGCCGGGCTGACTGAAATTGGCTAAAAATCAATTTGACATTCATTAAAAGTATCTTGTATCTTTTATTTGATGATACATATAATAATATATGACGATATAAAACATATATATCGATATAAAACAATCGGTGTGTACTGACAGTCGACTCAAGGAGTTCCTGTTGATGGTGTCTATCCTGACGAATATTCAGTCAAATCTGGCGCTACATAAGAAACAACTAATTTCTATTGGGAACAAGAGGCGATGCGAAATGAGTACTTGTATGTCAGTGACATGTTACAGAGATGTAACCTAAATGTATAAGGAGAAAAATGTTTATTAAAAATGATTTTACGAACCCCTCGTGAACACTCCAGCAATAATAAACAGCAGCTGACTAGATGAAACATGTAGGTGCCACCCAGTACCGGCCCAAAAGTGGTAGACATGCCATCTGTAAAACTGAAAATAAGTTGGTAGTCGGTACCAAGTTTTATAGCAATTACTCATACTAAAGCGAACAGGTTACCTGATAATTAACCTGTGATGATCGACGATGTCTTTGAGACGTTTTGTAACTTCGAAGTTCTCTTCAGCGTCAAACATTTCAACTTCATATGTTATATTAGATTTACCAATGCGTGTGTTCATCAAGTGTGTTGTTTCCGGTTTTTTTATCGCTATCATACACCTTGCAATTATTTCAAGATGACCGATTATTTGAAATATCATTAGTATGAGTAATAAATCGATACAAAGAATTGACACAGAACACAGGAAAGACAGATAAATATTAAATAAAGTTGAAAAATATAAGTGTTGTCTTTGATCGTAACCAGGATACATATAGTTTACAGAAAATTGAAGGGTGACGTTCTTCAAATTGTGCCGGTTGGAGGTGAATGCGCCGTTACTGAAGTTAACATACAACGGGGATAAATTAAAAAGCGCAACGCCCGACACAAGCATTCCAATCGTAACCGTCGCGAAGTAATATGAAAATTTGTCCACTATCGAAAAAACCTACGGAGAAGAATAAGTATTATTAGTGTTTCCTCCCATTCTTCTCTTCTCTGGAAATATGAACAAGATAAATTCTTATACTATTGATTCAATTAATATACATATTTGTATATACATATATGTATATGTATGTATATATATATATCTGTGTGTGTTTACTGAAACTCATTATTTTACGAAACGTTTGTACCTGTACTATCATTACCTTCGCAAACTGTGTCTTGTGTTTAAAATATATAAGATGAAATTCTGAGAGAAATTTTTTGCATATGAAGTGGTAACCCGCGAATGTAGGTAAACTTAATCGAGCCTAAAAAAAATAGCCTTTTAAGAATAATATATGCAGAACATACATTTTCAGAAATTCAAAACTAACACAAAGAAATTTTACCGTTGATTGTATTGTTATAAAAGTCGTAATGTATACGTCACCAAGCATCAAAAACTCAACCGCTCCGTAGTTGTTATGTAAATAATAGATTTCTCCAAGGACAATAACCATTTGGATTGACAAAAATAGGAGATGCATATTGAATATAGGTGTATGTTTGTCTCGTATCAGATCTGGCCATCCACAGAATTGTAACATACAAAATCGCAGCATCTTGATGCTTGTAGTTTCCAAGGCCCTCCTGAATATCGAAAAGTAACAATTAATTATTTTTTGTTCATTTCTTCCCTTACATACAAAACGTCACAACACAAAATATATCGGCCGTTTGATTTAAAGTAACTTTATGAAAGCTGGTAGTTGACATAAATTCAACTGTATTACGAACATAAAGCCACTTTGTACAAGTCATTATTTGGGCATATTCTTGGCACAGTGAACACAAATATATTATAGTGACTTGACTAATGAAATTCTAATACAGTAGCACTTTGGAATAAGTGCCACGGTGTAGGAGGTAATCCGTACCGCTGGAATACATATATCCTAGTGAACTTACTAAAAGAGGTCCTGTTTCCCACTATCGTCCCTCTAATTGTCTAAGACGCGTTATGTTTTGTATGTTTCACAAAATGGCTGTGTTCGATTCTCCCATACATAGTTCGTATAAACAGATTGTGTAAATTGGTTTCTCTCTTTCTCTCCTGCCTATTATTACTCCCATCTGATTGAGGGGTCTGATTTTTGTGTACTTCCACCTCGCACGATTGGACACAGTAGTCGCGGAAACAATACAATTGTACATTATTGATTTTATAAAATGTATTATTTTAAATTCAGAATATAGCGTACAGAAAATTTGATTTTCGTTTGAAATCTTTCTTTGTTGTATATAATTATCTGTTGGTTTATCTATATATATTATACCTAAATATACATAACATAAATTATTATGAATGACGTGAAGATTCATTCAATTAAAACCACAGCCTATCTCCTTTTGACGATCTATAACTGACATTTAATTCACTTTTTCTTTACATCGTATAACAAATTTTATTTAATTATTTTCAAGTTTTGACTTTTTTGAAGAAATATAAAGATGTAAATACAATGAATTACCTACAAATTAAAGTTACAATGACTAGGTTGCTTAACTAAATATATATTTAAGAAGTTACCGCTTCAAGAAATAAATTGAAGAAAAAAGAACTAATTACTACTTACGGGGAACCTGGCTCGTCCATTGCTAGAGCACTAATAAATCATGGCTCTTGAATTACAATTAAATATTAAATGGAGATGCAAATACTATTATTACGAAGTAGGAATCGAAAGAAAAATAATATTCTGCATGACCTTTATATGAAACAAATTGATAGCCGCGACTTTGCTGGCGCGAAAACCTCAATAATTCTTATTTAATATCATTGAAAATTTCCATCTTCATGGGATCTAATGCAAACGGAATCAGAATAGTCTGTTCTAATATTGTAGTTACCTATAATATATTAATAGCGAATTATTTCAGCGATCGTATTTACTGTACACAATACAGGTGTATTGTGTACAGTAAAATGTAATATCAAAATACGGAATTCTTTTATAATTATTTCAGGTGTTTTCGTCTAAGTTCGACAACTACGTTAAAATATTAGTAGGGATAGCTGACCATGGTAGTGTGTGAAATGAGACATTTGCAAAGAAGGCATATAATTAATTAATTAAAAAATTATTTACAATCGTTGTGCTGTACAAATTAAAAATGTAAACTTAAAGAGCGTCAATAAAAAATTCAGCGCCTCCCAGTGTGCTTTAAAAATGAATAAATTAGAGCTGAGTTAAAAAGAAAAAAAAATTCAAGCAGCTATGAAAGTGATCTTCCTGCATGGAAGTTATAAGGTGAAGGTCAAAGTCAGCGTTGCTAGGAACAAGTTAGGTATGTAATAAGTAAACAAGAAAGGCTGAAGCAGTCGGACGAGTCTCGACTCACGGGGCGCGCGTAGCGTTGCGCTCACTCGCGGTGACGACACAGCCGACGAGTAATCTTGCTATGAGTCAACAGCATGAGATGCGATGAAAGGCACTCTCTGAGCGGGCCAAGGTTGCTTCACGTAAAGGGCACATGTGCAATCATTCACATTATCATCTTTTTTAAGTTACTGCTTACTTAATATCAACGTCACCTATTTTTCTAACTTCATTGTTAAATAGGCAATTATGCGTGTAGTCCTCCTTCATATCGGTTTGGATATCGACCCAGACTCATTTTATATCAAATATGGAAGACAGCAGTTAATGATGATATTTTACAATTTTATTTTACGTCCCAACGTGCGTTTAGGAGCTTTTCTACATTTTTCAATTGTGTAAAGTTGAATGTTGGCTTCAAATATTGCTGGTCGAGATGGAACGGTAACTTGATTGGGGACTACATAGGGGTGGTGAAACTGGTCACCAAAATGAGGGTTCTTTGTTTAAATATCTACAAAATGCTATTCTAACCGTACATGAAATGTTTTAACGTGATATGTTAGGAATACCCTTTAATTTTGTAATAGCGTAAATACCAGAATGAAAACTTCTTCAATATATTCTGACTCGCCTACTAAGCTTGCATTGGAAATGTGACGTCAGTTATAAGAATATCAATTACACAAAGGGACGTGGCCCCAAATGTGCAAAGATCCCTTGCGGCTGACATCAAAGAGCACACGACGTGGCACATTGCCGCCTGTTATAACAATGTGGCAATCAATGCAACGCGTTATATAACATTACAATTTATAAGTTGAGAAACCGGTGCGCCCGAGAATTTTTTAATAGCAGTTTTGTAACATTGAAGAAATAGTGCTATTATGTAGAGCACCATTTCTAATTCTGCTTTGTCTTTATTTACTTTTGGAGCAGTAACTCATCTGATAATTACTAAATATGAGGAAGTTTGTGAATTGACCATAGTTGTGCTCGTATGTTGCCATGGTTCAACTTCAGACGACATTGGGACATTTTAGCTAGGCTGTTCTTTAATAATATAAATGTTGCACTTTTTAAAAAGTGAAATTGCAGATTTTATTGCACGTGGTTTTTAATAAGTTTTGAGATTTTATATACATTTCTAAATCTATATTAAAAAGCATAATATATATTTGTGTATATAAAAAATTATAAGGTGCCTACCGCAACATCTCATCATCACTGGGAGGAACAACATCTCATCATCATCCTCAATATGAGGGACACCCATATTCCAACAGTGGAATGTTAATGGGTCGATTAAAAAAAAATAAAAATAAAATCTAAACCCAGAACAATATGTCCAGCGTATCATTCGTGGACAAGTATGTGCAAAGTTCAACAACAGTAGAAAACCTCATGTAAACCAATTCAAGATGTGCGTCATTGAAAACCAGATGTAAATAGTGTAAAGCTCGTAATTAACGTAATGCAATACGGTAAAGTTTACAAAATTACTATCTGATGCGGGGTAGCGTGGCGTAACCGATGTCGGAGTTGCCGGGCCGGCGGCGGCGCGTGCATTGCGAGACTTTCATTCAGAATAAGATAAAATTAAGCAAACGTGTGTTGACAATGCTGCATGACCAGATATATGTGACGATAAATCCAGTCCTGACCAATAACTTCGGGCAAGTTAAACAGTTTTAACAGTTTTTTCGCATTTATATATCTTATATGTATACATTTCAATCGTAGAGGATAAATTCATTTACATGAAGATTAAAACATTTTTTTAAATATATTGCTTCATGATCTTCGAAGTGATACGAAGACAAGATCTTTTGAGCAGTATAAATGAGGAGATAATTCTGCGAAAGCCACAAGCCTTTTTGCATTATAATGTTGCCCGCTGAAATTTCTTCTAGAAATATTTTTGATTTACCTCAATAGCTTCATCTTGCACGTGAACTAGGCATATAAAAAATTTAAATAAACGAAATAAATCACAATGTTTATTTTGAAACGAATCTATTTGATTTTGAATAAATTACATCAATGTTATCTCATGACAAATTTACATCTGTAGCGACAAATAATTTCGACACAAAATAATTTATTAACAGCTATTAAGTATTTTAATCATGGCGCAAGTGATGAGACCATTATCATATTATATTGTTCATTAACATAGCAAGCAATAGACTATTAGCAATGAAATGACATCTAACAACGATGACTGTCTAGAGTTCTAGATCTCCTAATTTATCAAAGTGAATGCACTGTATTATTTTGAGAATTACATGTCTTTCACAATTTTTGATTATACTTTGCAAAGTATTTATCAAATCGTTTTGTGTTTTTAAAACAGTGAAAAAGTATGTGGTAATTTTTGTTACTTAGGTGTATAATTAATTATGGAGATATGTCTATGAAGCCCGAGGACATTATGCGGCTGGCTTGGGTTATCACGATAAGAAGGAAGGTGAAAGCCACGCATACGAACACAATTTCCACCAAGTCGAAATGGCTGCAGACAGATTTGAGTGACGCGTCCGGCTGGTTACCCATCTCGAAGTCTTCTGTGAAATATATGTATCATCGTATTAAAGATTCTCCAGAAATAAAGCTAGACAAATAGCAAATTGCCAACGATTATTCAATATAGGTGACAAGGTTGACAAACATGTGCTTAACAAAGCATGAGTGCCAATTAGAGTTATTCCAACTGTTGATATTCTTCAAGAAGCATATAAAACATTCATGTCAAAGCGTCGTCACTGTTGTCGTCTTCAACTTTTAATTGTCATTCAAGCGCACAAAATGGTTCTAAAATATTGCCCAGACAGGCAAGGCAGTTACCTAATCAGTCTGCTCCAGAAACATTTTTGAGTCTGGACTTTGGTTGATACAACAGACGTAGATTGTATCAAACTGGAGCAGCGAAAATGGATGGCAAATTTTGTTTACATAAAAACTTGTATGTCAAATGAAAATGAAGTAATGCAAACGAATATAGAAAGATGGTGAATGTTTCCTCACCTTCGTAAAGTTTCAGAGGCCCGGAGAAATTTATGCGGAGATGGTGAAACTAAAAGAGCTTCTTAGCGTATTTGAGAGCTTTAATAGTAAAGAGCAATGGAGGTGGAATTGTTAAAATGTCATCTGTAAAACACCAATACGGTATAAGTTTTGTTTTTGTTCCTATTGATCATAATGCCAATTGGGTACGGCTGATATCTCCAACTTCAAAAAAGTCCGTTTGTTTTCTGGAGGATTCTTAATGAAATAACTAATACCTTGGATCTTCCTACATAATGTCATTGAAATTAACTATTATATCAATAATCTCTTATTCTTTATATATTATCTAACTTTATTATCACGAACTATAATTATGCAAACTTGTAAGTTATGTAGTATCAAAGTACTTGTACGAGTAGTATTCACGTTTCAGTGGATTTCAACTTTAAAGTATCATTTACATTTTCCTATTCTAATCTCCGAGGATAACTTCCTTCGGCATCTTTCCAGCATTATAAAACTACCTATACAATCTACAGTATGTATATTGGTAGATAAATTTGTATTCTTACTACATGAATTATTATGTTCCATATCATTCATAATTGTTTCTTCATTGTTATAAATTATTTATGAAGATGAACTATTGTTATTAGTTAGTGATTGATAAATGACAACTGGATGTCGAAATTGTTACTTTTATTTTTATAGTTTAAATTATTTTTTAACATACATGCATGAATCACGTTTGCTAAATTTTTAAAAGGTATGAGTAGTGTTAAATTTTCCTATAAGTTTATCTTATAACTGTTCATGCATTCAATTATGGTGTTATTAAATTTACAATTGGCATAATTAAAAAGGGCGCCATCTCTTGGATCACAGGTAAACTAAGTACAATTGGGCCTGTAAGAGACGAAATGTCAATTTTATTTGGATTATTAGTAAGGCCATTTTAGTGATAAGTAATGCCGCTAGATAGCGTTTATATTAATAACAGCATACAGATGTAATTATTTAAAATTTCACTTGTTCGTTTTGGAAATAAGTAAAAAAAGTTTTAATAATTAATTTTTAATAGGATTATTATAGTAAAATATTGCTTAAAAAAATATTGTTTTTTTGCGTCTGTTACTTTTTACCTGAAGTACGGCGCAGCAGGTGTGACGAACTCGCGAATGGTTTATTCATTCCATTCAGTACAATGTTCACCTTAAATGTTAACGGTTGTGTTGAACGTGGCGACGCGTACGCGCCAATTTTCGCTCCATTAATCCGTTAATGAAAATATTCTTACAAGGCGCTTGTTTGGAAATTAAAAACATGCTGGCGCAATCCAGAGACTGTTTGGAAGAAGAATTTAGTAGGCCAGTGGAATCAATAATGCGATGTGAGGATTTCAAAAGCAACTTTGCTCGTAGACTTTCAAATCGGTACATTTCGAGATCGCCGGTATCTGATCCTCGGCAAGATTCCTTGCTGAAGCTGCGTCCATCCGATAGCCGAGAGGTTCCTACTAATGTAAGTTGAATGATCAAAATAATATTTAAATAATTTTGAAACTGCTATGCTCTAATCCATATCTTACAAATTCATATTAAATTGTAACCCAACCTTTGAATGATTAGGAGTTAAAATTATTTTATAAGTGTAACTGTCTATAATTTGGAATGCATCTTGGGTTTTAACTTTAATTCTGACTATAATATAAATATAGTCCAGCTCTCGATTCAATACTCAGTTTCAAATACCTACGTATTATAAAGTGTTTTATCACTTCAATCAGAATTTTAAAGACGATAATATTTTGCAATATTTCAACAAAGCCGAAGTTTATATATCACAAATAACAAACCGTGAGTCCCGTGCAACGATTTATTTGTGCTGGACCTTTTTTTGATGAAATCACCGTATTGTGCGGAGGTGTGAGTGAAAGTATTTGCTTTATTATTAGTAATTTGAACGTCGTAACGGTTGATGTACAATTCATTATATTTTATGCCCTACTTGCTACTGTACTTAGCTGGTGTTTGTCTCATTGTCAGTACAATTTAAATCTTTGTATCTCATTTAGTACGTGTATAACTAGTATGCTCCATTTGAAATTTATAGGGATTAGTCCCTATCTTTGAAATTTATAGGGATTAGTCCTTCTTAAAACCGATGAATACTTAGGTATTCATCGGTTTTAAGAATTCGAGAGTTAGAAGTTTAAGTGAAATACGTTAAGAATCTATAATTTTGTTTAAACCTACCTAAAAGTAAAACCTGAAATTTTCCGGGCTACTTCATATACAGCAATCTCATGTCTCATTATACCATCAAACAATTAGTTCATCATTATGTGTTTAAACAATGAATCATCATCATCACGTCAGCCTTTTGCGTTCCACTGCTGGACATAGTCCTTTCCCAAGGTGTGCCACAACACTCGATCCTTTGCAGGTCTCATCCAGCCACTACCAGCCGTCTTTTTAAGATCATCGGTTCAACGGGCCGGTAGACGACCCAAACAATGAATGCTTAAAAAATATGTATACGAACATAATATATATGAATGTAATATGGGGAACGTAAGGGAGGACACTTCCACTTTAGTGCTTCTAGCCAACCACCTCACATGCACATGGTGCATTCTGCTGGATAGCGAACAAGGCTCTGGCGACCGACTAATGGCGGTATAATCATTCAACTAGCTTATCTAAATGATTATATAGAAGACACAAGAGTGTAATCAGCCCCTGTGCCTAGCGTTTGTGGACTATGAGAAGGCCTTTGACTCTATTGAAATCTGGTCTGTTCTGGATTCCTTAAAACGGTGCCAAGGGGATCGGTGATATGTCCAAGTGCTGAGAGGTCTCTACAAAGCCGCGTCTGTGTCTGTGACGTGAGAAGTGAGATAAGAGGAAGTTATTTCCCCCAAATCGTTCACGAATGCCCTGGAGGATATGTTCAAGACGCTACGCTTTAAAGGGCTGGGCATAAACGTTAACGGCGGGTAACTCTCACACTTGAGGTTTGCGGACGATATCGTCATCCTGGCTGAAACCGTGCAGGACTTGCAATATATGCTGAGTAAGCTGGCTGATTCTTCTGCTCGCATCGGTCTCCGGATGAACTTGGACAAAACAAAAGTAATGTTCAATGAACATGTCCTCCCGGAACCGATTGCTCTTAATGGGGTCCCTTTCGAGGTTGTACAGGAGTATGTCCACCTCGGGCAAATCTTGCAGTTTGGTAGAAACAAATCTGATAGGGCAGCTTACAGAAGGATACACCTTGGCTGGGCAGCATGGAGGAAACTTCGTCAGGTCTTTTCATCACCGCTACCGTTATTCTTGAAGACGAAAGCCTTCAATGAGCGCGTCCTACCTGTTATGACATATGGAGCAGAGACGTGGACAGTCGCGGTGCGGCTGCTCCACCAATTTAAGATAGCTCAGCGGGCTATGGAGAGGACTGAGGTGTCTTTCTGAAGGATCGAAATATAAATGAGTCGATCTGACAGAGAACCAAAGTTATCGACATAGCCCGAAGGATTAGCAAGCTGAAGTGGCAGTGGGCTGGTCACATCTGTTGCAGAACCGATAACTGTGGCAGTAGACGTTTTCTGGAGTGGAGACCGCGTCTGAGCAAACGTCGCATAGGACGCCTTTCAGCTAGGTGGAGTGACGAGCTGAAGATCGAGCTCAGTGGCGTGTTATTGGAGTAGCCTATGTCCAGCAGTGGACGGAAATAGGCTGATAATGATGAATTATGATAATATACCCGAAATTAATAATAAGCCACATATTATGGACCTAAAATGCAAAACCCATTAACTTATTTTATAATCTGCGAAATGTTGAACAAAGAAAATAAAGGAAAACTAATAAAAAGCAACTATTCACGATGCGTATCGTTTTCTATACGGTGTCGGTCTTTTCAAATATTAATCTCCTTAAATGTACGTGTAAGTGTAATTTACTATACAGTATTGATAAACGTTCGCTTAGCCCAATCGCCGCTCGTCCCTACAAGGGATTGCGAAACTCAGATAACGCGAGATAAAATATTGTCGACTCTGCATCGAGGCAGCCACCAATAAATAAACAGGAGAAGGAGATGAACACCGCTTATATCAATTTTTTTCTTGTGAATTAAAATAAAGGTATTGAAACAAATTAACGTTTAATAAAAATACATGAAGTAATTAATAACTTCTTGAGGTGCGATGTACTCAAATAGCTTTAGTATAAGTGTCGAACTTGTGATAATATTCTTGATTATGCAATATTCAAGATATGTAACAGGTAAGGTATGCTCACATATTTACGTACTTAAATCAAAAGACATCCAAAAATCTTATTATCCAAAATATTGTTTAAAAATTGTAAACATCTTATGGACCAAAAACTATTTTTATAGTTTAATTTTTATAGGTCCACAGCTGCGGAACTCATCTTTGTATAGAAAATAGTCTGTTCAGAATAGTATTATATTTACATACACAACTAGCGGACCCGGCAGACGTTGTCCTGCCCGGAAAAGCAGTTTACAGTAAACATGTTAATTTAAATTAAAAATTAAACTTTTTAAGTTTGTGTATGCATAATTACTTTTTAATAATCGACCCATTAACATTCCATTGTTATATGGACCTCCTCTCATATTGAGAGGGTTAAGGCCGTAGTCGTAGTAATTAAAGTTTACGTGGCCGTAGTAATTACTTTAGAATGCACGTTTGTGTAAAAAAATAAAAGAAATAATAAGGACCGCTCAAAATTATGTAATGTTGTCAATTGTTCAGCAAATTAAATTTGGTGATACACCGACTGCAGCGCCACCTACTAGGTCCATTTGTGAATTCAAGCCTTGCAGGGGTACACTTGAAAGTACACAAAAATGTCATTAAAATGGTTCTATGAGATACAAATAGCAGTGCTACCTACCGGGTCTAACAAACGCTTCTATGAAGTATGTACGTATAACGCGAGTAAGTAAACGTAAATAAATGAACACATGTAAAATAAATCACAGTTAAAACTCGAAATACAGCGCCATCTACTTTGTTATTTAAATTAAATAGGTGTGTTAATAACAGATTAGCTAACATCGCCATCTGTTGGAAACTTATAAAATTAATCAATACTATAATGATTTGTTACATTAAGAAATTGCAATAAGAAAATCGCGCCCACTGGAAAAATGGTGACCTACATACATACATATCTTCACGCCAAGTCCCTTACGGGGTAGGCAAAATGGTGACCGGATATTTTTATATACATATAAAGATTAACGTTTACTATAATAAAAATTTTAATTATACTTTAGCGTTAGCAACACGTCCCCGGTTATGCTAGTGTGACATGAAATAAATAGCGTATATGAAACGTTTGTACTTTTAACATAGCGCAATTTATTGGATACTCATTCATTCCAGGGGACTAATTACCTTACACCGTCATCTGTTAGAAACTTACAGAACTAACAGATAATTAACTCAATATGCAATTAAAAAAATTAATATATGTAAAATGAGATATAATAAACTACTATCCTATCTTTCAAGATGGATCAAACTGCATATAATATGCAAAATTTTATTAAAATCGGTTCTGTAGTTTAGGAGTCCGTCGCGGACAAACAACGTGACATTTATATACATATATAAACATTATGTTCAGTACTTTCATTGTAATTATACACCGAGGTACGTTAATAAAAACGCTCAATGAGTTTTACTTATGATTCTCACACTCGAAAGATAAAAGGAGAATTATAAAAGCACATTAAGAGTCATCCGACTCACGTAGTCCTGATCAATTTTCGCATTAACTCTGCTTTTCCTAGTTTCACGTCGCTAATGTTGCTACTTTACTATTTGATACAACCGCTAAAATATTGTGAGGGTTTGGAAACTTTTAAGTTCATATAATTCATTTCAACAGTATCTAGCAAGATTCATACCTCCATAGCGTTTCTCTAGAAAGTTTAAATTTCATTACGTTAATATTGTTTGTTTGTGAGTTTTTGTCCTATTTTTAAGTAGTAGATATTATATAGAACACAATCACGCGTGTTCACATTCCCCGGGTACGGGTGAGAGGTGAACCAACCGCTGACTCTGGGGGGAGCGTAAGAGCAATACTATTGTAAGTGAAAATGTTGCCGTGATATGAAAGGTAGATAGGGAGCCACCATTGTTTCTTGGGCCTCATATCTCCTTGGCCGTGTTAGCTGTGAGAATTGTAATCAATTGCAAGGGTTTCGCGTTTTCTTCCGCGCGCGTTGTCTTTAATAACTAATAGGTACGTAAGAGATTGCTTTAACATTTGCGGAGTTTCATAAATTGCAAATGCAGCAGTTGCTGTTATAGTGTATAGAACAGGCTTCATTATAATATGTAAGTTTGCGTACTTATTTTATTGTGCTATATGCTTGTAAATCTTAATTTAGTGTTATTCAGCTTATAGCATATACGAGTACGCCTTATTATTATGGCTCAGATGGTTTAGGTTATAATGTCAATCCCACGTTCGCGGCTAGCGATTGGTTAGATAATAGGTAATATCCGCGTATGAAATGCCAACAGTTAAGCTAGGTTCCCGGTGTTTTTACATACAACTCTTCTGTAAATTACTTGACGTTGGTAATTTGTTCGTTCCTCTATTCTTAGTAAGTCTTAATATGAAGATGTAATATATACTGGCATACAATTTTCCGTATGCAAATAGTGGAAAAATAGCACAATGATTTAGATTTTTTTTATTATAATTGTATCGTCTCACCAGGTCCCTTTTGGAAATCGGTGCTCTCGGCAGAGAGCACCGATTTCCAAATATCGATATTCTTACAGACTGACGTATTTATTCAACATTCATAGCTTTCTTCATACGATTTGATTTTGATGTTTACTGTTCAAAAACACCATTTTTTCGTCTTTGATCTGTTGTCATTGTCACGGATTATTTTATTTAACATTAAGGTAGGCACCCTGTGTATTCTAATTTAACGCTTTTGTATAAAATTATTATTAACTGCATTTTTATTTAATTTCTTTGACTGTTATCATTTAATAGTATATGAAATAAAGGTATGTGTCGCACACATTTTCAAGTTTACCACAGACGATCGATGACGCGACAGTAAAACTTTTGGTTTCTTTCGTCCTTTACTCGTAATTAGGGATCTTATTAATTATACCTTGCATTTATTTGGCATATTAAATTGCTATCCACCGCGCCGTCCACGACGTCATCGGGCACAACCAGTTTTGGAATCGGAAACAAGCTCTGACGGGTTTTTTTAATTAATAGCTAATGGAAAATGTGATTTACTGTAGACAGAGATAGCGAATTGGCTGATGATTCGTTATTATGTTGTTTTTGTACGGCACGTTACATCATACCAACTAGTTCGATGAACCGAAATGGATTATGTGCGATTTCGAAGTATTTTCTGTATTGTAAGATGATAATATAATGTAGGTATAGATAATACGGATATTATCTGTATAAGGGTGGCTAGACGATGTAATAATACTAATACCATATCGCCACGCCAGATTCTTTGCGGGTTGGTCAGAGAGCATCGAGTGCCAAATATACATACCTACAGAACTGACGTGCTTCTCACATATTCATCACTTTATACATACATGCACGAAAACGAAACGATATTTGTTGTGAATTAATTTATTTCATTGATTTTCCTATTTATTGATATTATTGCACAACATGTTATTAATATTTTGAAGACAGTAATATTTTAACAGTTTTGTTTGTGTATTTCTCGTCGATGAGAGTTGTTATAATAATTCGGTTTAATCTGACTTTCTGTATAAAATATTGCTTGTATATCAAAATTACATTTATTCCTTTAAGATTTATTTAATACTTAATGTATTGTTATTTTTTTATACATTTGAAATACATTTATTATTTAATTATAAGGAAAATTTACCCAAAATCATTCAAGTAGTTTATTGTTTTAACTTTTGTTATCCATGTGACGCCAGGGCGGGTCACGGATAATTAAGTAAATTAGGTATATTAGGATCGTTGTGTCCGATGAAAGTGTAATGATTAGAGGTGGATACACAATATCGGCATTAAGGCACTATAATGTAGAAACGTATGGTTTATGGTGAATAGCTCGTACATACTGTACATATGTACATACAGCAATACATATCTCGTTACTCTTGACCTACATATGTCTTCAAGAACTAAAAAAGGCATCGTATTTTAATACTATCAACAAGCATATTTTACAAATGAATTGTGCATCCATTGCGCTACCTTAAGGTATTATTTTTTACTACGAGTAGAAATATATTTTCTTAACTACCTATATACGAGTACACAAAATAATTACGAGAGAACGACCAGGGATTGAATAGTATTGATTAAAAAAGGGCATACTCTTTGAAAACAGCGTAATTTCGATAGTAGCGTTCTTTTATTTCTTTTTACTTGGGAATCAATTACTCATAGCCATCTAATGCTAATCTAGCAGCGCCTGTGTTATAATAACCAGACAGCTGACAAACTAGATAAATATAAACATTTATAATTAAATATTTAATTAGATAATTTTGCATCCAAATGCCGAATAAATAGCTGTATATATTCATCCTTCGGCTTTGCGGAGGATCCGAGTAAATTGTGTTACAAACATTGTTCTCCGATTTGGAAATGGTAATTTTAAATAAGCGATCAGACTGAACGCTCCAATTGAGTATTCAGAACTAGCGAGACAGCTGTAAGTGACCTTGAGCTGTACGTTTGATTTGATCCAAGTGTCCAATGCTGCAGCGCTTACTTAACATCTGTAGACTGCAGTCTTATGAGATATTTTAAAATATTCGAATGTGGGGATTTTGAAGAATTTGCTTAGTTCCAGTTTAGTCTCTCGACTACTGGAGATGCATTTGTACTATACAAATGTGACTGTTACGCATGAGGCTATTCATATTTCATGATACAAGCTAGTAACAGGAAAGATAAGGTGTCAAGTAAGTCAAGAAGTCTTAATAAAAAGCGAATTTTGGGCGTGAATATAACCTTTTTCAAATATTTGCAGTTCACTTGTTTTCTGTTCGTCAATTTTTTTAATTTGAATCTAGATTCTTGGGAATTGATTATAACAGCCATACCTAATATTTCATTTTGTCAGCGACAATATCTACAGTTGTTAGTAGCCAGAGGCTACGTTTTAATACAGAAATTCTTTTTTCAAATACTCCGTTGTTCCAGGAGTTAATATTTTTTAGATACTAGTCATTAAATAACGAAAGTGACACAATGTATGAGTGTGTGGGCGGTATTGTCTGTATTTCCTCGCGATCGTGCAAATATAAAGTAATTCACTAAACTATTCCCAAACATGTATTGTGGTGTTATCGTAAAACAGTCAAAAATTCCTCATTTTATAAATGTCAGTAGGTAGTAGATAATAATAACTTGAAATACATTCAGTAATAATAATATCTATCGGTATAAACTATTGCTATAGTCCTGGCATACCAAAAACACTAGTTAACGTATCCGTATATCTTTGTTCGTATCTTCTGTTTCTATGAAGACTAGTCTAAGCTGCTATGCTTGAATATTGGTATATTCCAGAAACCTTACGAATAGCCATACGTCATGCAAATAATCAGTATTGTGAAGATCATATTTTGAAGTAATGTTACTCTATCAGATCATTGAATTAGACAGGTAAGTTTTATCTGCAATTTTTAGTAAATTTTGCATTATAGATTAGAAAGTTTTAAATGTGAGAAGTCGATGACCAGAGTAGATGCGGTCGTCTTATTTATAACGATACATAATTTTAGTTTAGTATCAGAATTAAACAGTTCGTTTTGAGTGAAATACTCAAAATTATTTTATTTTTTATCGATATAGGCACATTAATGGAAATGGTTTCCGCGTATGGTTTGATAAAAAACAAAATTGATAACGGCATGTTCCATTTTCAAATAGCACCTTTTAATCATTATATAGTCAAGTAAACTTTAATACTTCAGTACATACACACAAAACATTAAACTAAGTAAACATCAATATAACATTTTCTCATAGTGTTTATTTCGTCTTATTAATTATATAGTTTTCGACCAGCGAGCGCCACGTTAGGGTGTTGCTATAAAAATGAAACTCCCTACAAAACTACTTAAATGCAACTGAATTATCTCATTTTCGTTCATTTGAACATCGTTGAAAACTTCGAGCCATTTCCCGTACTTGACTGTGTTTGTTCTAGAAGGTTCGCGATAAGTCGACCTGTTTATTCTACATTATAATATATTCATCGTTGTATATTCAAGCATTCATTATTTGTTTGGGTTACAACTTTTCTTCCATTACATAAGTGTTTAAACTGGTTCTTTTATAATCCAATTGAATTTCATTTATAAATGTATTATTTCTAAGATCTACCTTCTCGCGCACGCACCGGTAGCGCTAGCGTGAGTCATGAGTCAATCATGAGATAGAGATAGGGTATCGCGATCGTTTCTCTCATTCTAACCGTTGGACGTTGCCGCTTACATGCAGCCGTATGTCTTCCGTACTTTATATATAATATCTCATTTAAAAGCTGATTGTCTGTAGCTTTAGTTCAGCGATTAAAAACACGATATCACTAATGTTTCTAATGTTGATTGCGTTGGTCGAGTGGTTGGAAACGCGACTGCCGATCGGGAGGATCTGTGTTCAAATCCCGGGTCTTAGATTTTTTAGTAGAGATTTTTAGTAGAAGCTCCTAGGGTAGATTTCTGGTGTATTATGGCAATAGGGTCACCACCTATACCATGGGACGTACTACGTAACTGATAAAACGTAGAAGAGTACTACTTTCCTCTGCCTATACCTTTGGGGATTACAGGCGTGTTATTACGTTTTTTTACTAATGTTTGTAATTTTTCAATTAGAATTTTAATATAATGTCACGTCTTCGGCGAGAGATCAAGTTTTCTCAAGTAATTGAATTTAGAAATATAATTTTTACGAATCATGCTAACGGCTATGCTTCTTATTTTCTGCCACTAGCCTCATCTAAACACAACACACAGCTACATACATCTAGTCTGGAAAATCTTTCTTAAAACTAAATTAGCAATTTGGCCCATAACCTTTTTTTTGTGCGTCTATTGAAGACCCTCATTTTTTATAATTTGCCCGAATTTTGAACCGTGAATATTTATAAAACCGGTTACTGAAGATAATTAATAAGTGGAAAATCGGCCCTCTTTATGTATATAACCTCCGAATCACAGAACAAAATGCACAAAATACCTACCACCGAATTGACAACTCGACGCCTCGACATAGGTCTTCGAGGCCCGGTTGTCGCTGGTTGGACATGTTTTGTATAAATCATCGCAAGGTTATCCAATGTCAACCGTAGAATGCAATTGTGCATTCATCGACTGTATCTATGCTGTTGTTTATTATCGAATATTAAAGGACAAATACTAATTTATAAGTCTCTTGTTCGCTGGCCAATGTAATGACACAACGTGTTTGCAGCTCAGACTGTGGTTTCATTACTAACTGTATGATATGAACATAATATTATTTCTGCGCAAATCATCATTTGAACAATGTTCTTGAAATTCGCTGTAAAACCTGTGCTAATATTCTTATTATGGTTTTTAATAACAATCTAATTTTCATAGCGATGTTGTTTGTGGATTGGTTCTCCGGTTTATACACACACACTCACGTACATACGTATATGTATACATATTGAAAGTGAACGTAAGATTATGTATTCAGGTCGGATGTCTAGTGTCTAATAGAATTCTCCATATGTAGAGTATAGAATTAACATAATAGAACCCTTAACAGTAACCGTGTCTCGTTGTTTACTGAAATGTAATTACGACTGCAATGTTAATAACCTGCACATTTTTATCAACTTTTATATAAGTGAAATTTCGATGAATACATGTGAAAGTCGGAATTTGAATTTTATACTGGTTTTTTATTTTTGTTAAATCACAATATGATCGAAGGAATATATTCAATTTGTGTATTATACGTTACTGAGCTCTTTCTAATGATATTGTTAGATATATGAAATTCTTATTATATTTCACAAATTGGATTCTCTTACTAGTACCTGAACTAGTATTACTGGCCAGTACTTGGCCACAGCCTAGTGGAAAACCAAAGTATGGCCTACGGTGTAGCATGCTGCTTACCTGGCTTGCTACACCACACCTATTCACAGTGGTTCTTAAAATTCCTCCAATGTAGTTTTTTATATATTTGTTGGACACAGGTCGCCTGTCAGATTGAACTGATTACGACTAATAAATTATTTTGAGATTTATAACTCAGGACGTCGTCCATATTCTAACATTTTCGTAGTTAGTATAATATTTTTTCTCTATCCTTCTCATTTCTTCTTATATGTTTTTCCGTTATTATGAACTCTTCTCATAAATTGAACAATATATACAAGATAAAATTTTAATTAATCCATAATATCTTATTAAGCAGATTCCTAATCAAAAAGTGTTAAAATTTTGAAACGGCGCAGTGCTTGTAATCTTTCTTCGTTACTATGTATGTATAAAAAATTGTCTTAATGGTTTCGTACTTTCAAATTACAGGCTTCGGCGAATCTTAAATATTCGACCAAATTGCTTTGAATTTTATTGACCTTGACGTGGCTCTGCACTTGTAGAAGAATTTGGTAGTATTATTTTGGATTTCGAATGAACGCTCGCATAACAGCTGTTGACTGGTCACAATCCATCATTGTAATACTGCAAGCAAGGGTCGAATTTCGGATTATTTCAGTGCATATTGGTTGTAATACGTTTTGTTGTACTCAACTGTAAAATAAGGGTTTTTATCATTAGAGGTAGTCATTCTATCGAGAATACGTTGGCCAATTTATATGTTTAGGATTAAATTTTATTAAAGTCGTAACGGCGATTTTAATGTTAAAACATGCTCGACAGAGTATGTTTTTACTTTAAAAGGCGAGTGGGGGAGAGCACCGAGTGCGCAATATCTCCATCTTTACAGACCTGGCGTGTTTTTTCTACAGTGATACTTTTATAATAATGTCTATTATTTTATCCGTGTATACATATTATATAAAGAATATAGCGCTTGTATTCTGCGAAGAGGTAGGCACAGGAGTGTGGTATACTCCCACAATTCACTTGTTATGTTACATGTTCTACCATGGAATAAAGCGAACCTATTGCCATACGTAGGGAATCCCCAGTCGCGCTTACGACCTATCGGCCAATGAGGCAGGAATGTAACTCCTTTTTTTGTTATCAAGGTGGAACTTCCAAAAAGTACCGAGAAATACCGGATTATGTGGGATTTGTACCGCATTAAAACCCCCCGGTGGCTTTCTTCTGTGTTAGTAGGAGAATTCCGGGATCCCCGACGGAACGCACCGGTGACCTCCTAGCTTGACGCCCGTGCCTACCGATTCTTACGGCAATATGCGGCCACAAATATTGTAGTCCTTCCCGGGATCGCTGGCTGAACAGTTAGAGCTCCCACTCAGTTAGTTCACGAACCCGAAAGTCTCATTTAAGTGGCCTAGTTAACCTTCTGAAGCATATCGCCTAATATTAATTAGATGTGTCATTACAGCTTATAGGGATCAAGTTCCGTAGCTTAAATTGCTTTTCTATTTATATCTTGCATATAGATTTTTTGTTTTATACGATTCGGAATCAAATTATCCAAACTTTATGTTCTGCGAATAGGCCTTAGGTCACCGCAGTCTCTCAGTAAACAAGGAGCGTCGTATAAGGTGTGTAGGTACCATTTCCAGCCCACATAGCAACGGGACCAGTTGACATTGTGTTCCGAACACGAACGTTACAGTTATCCAAATGTATACATCGCTGTATAATAACATTGTAGCTTTGGTTTTTTATCGGAATACGTATTGACTTCCAATGATTGCATTGTTATGTTACAAGTTTAATTGTGTAGTTTGCAGACGTCTACTAGATGTACTAATTTAATTTGGTAGCAACATATCTGCGTTTGGACTTATTATTAGTTTAGAGTACATTATTTCAGCTTTTTATTGTGTTGTTTTACCTGCAGATTCTGTCATTCATTTATGTGGATTTCGTTCCGGTGTATAGAATATGAAATTTTTCTTCTAACCAATTACTCAGGTAGGTACTAATGAAATAAAGGTTGTTTGCGTGTTTTAAAATACATATTTACATAATGTTCCTATATGGAAGAAACCTACGGACGACATTGTATATTACTTTCATTTAAGTGTTACGTATTTCAACTACTTATATCATAGAATTGATATCCCTAAAAACTTTATTAAACTTTTCTTTCAGTAGCACGAAAATTAGGTATTCCGGAATTAGCGGAAGTTATTTGCAGAGAAACCAATTTTAAACGAGTTTAAGTACTATACAAGTGATAATGTGACCTTGAATATCTATTAATCTAATTTAGCAATACGGACAGGGGCAATGACGAAAAGCCAAGAGCTAATAATCACAAATAAATGCTTACTACTATAAAGCATTAATTTTGACGATAGTCGTCACTTAAAAAAAATATAATCTAGTCTCGTCCCAAGAGAGCGATAATGTATAGGATTATCTTTCTATATGGTATTTTATATGGGCTAGATAAGCAGAAAGCGGAATACGCACGTCACTATCTGCAGAATGCCTTGGAAGTACGTGTTCAGTTTCACACAGGTGGCACTCGGTAGTGATAACAGCCGGCTCGCTCCAGCTGTCACCTGATACCGTGGGATCGAACTCTTATGAGTGCAACGGTGGTTTATAACATCGAGTAAAATGTTTCATGTCTCTTTTGAAGGTTGGATTGCACTTATGGCATAATACTTTTTTGAAGGTATCGGGTTCTAATTTAACACTTTAACTGCTCATAATGTAATCGTAAGTTACAAGTATGTCAACAGTCAACCAAACCCATGGGTTTGGTTGACTGTTGACTCATGTATGGTTTGGTTGACTTTTTAAATCCCGTGATTTGCTTATTTTATATATTTTTTTAATTCTGTGTATTAATAACCTTTGTTAAATAATTAAACGAATGTATATACGACCAGCCATGTTTGCGGTTAAAATAAACTTGAACATATTGCGTTACACATCCGACGCGCCAATCACCCAAGATCGTTAACCGTGTTATTACTCGCGAATTATGTACTTCTTCAAATTGTAACGTGTTAATAACGGTACTATATATGAATACAAACAACTATTGAATCGAGGCAATACCATGTTTCTATACTTCTTGCGCGATGTAAATTTAATCATGAAAATCATAATCATAAATGATAAAAATCCATGGTAGACCACGATTAAGATAGGATTTTTCGAGATGTTGTGGAATAGTAAACGTTTAAAATAAAATAACCAATTTGTACATAGCTCCGGCTGCTTGACACAAGCTGAAATGTAAAACGTTGCTCAATGCCCCTACATAGACAAATATGAGTACTATACACGAATACACGAAACACTACGTAGACATAAAATGTTATATGGCGAAATAAATTTGGCTTAAACAAAATTTCAAATTAAACTGACAGTCGATGTCTTTCCTTTGCTATGTAAGGGAACAAACCGTGGTATTAATTAGTCGCTACTTAACAAATGTCTCGCACGAAAACTTGTCAAGGGCCCTTGGGCTGACTTGCGGCGCATACAAATAGATTTCCGTAAACCTATGTGTTCACAGTTTAAGTAGGGAATCGTGTATTTTTATTATACTTTGCACGGGGAGTGACTCAGCCAGCTTATCTAAAAACTTTTCTGAACGTGGTGAACATTTTACAAATTAGGGCTACGGTAAGGGTTGAAAAAGAGTGCACCGTTTAAAATTAAATAAATATCAAAAATGTAAATAGTCTGAGAACCGAAAAGTTACGCGTTGGTGTCACAGGAAACCCTTTAAAAATAAATATTACGTTCCGAACATATTTATTTGTGTTTGTTTAACAACATATTTATTTGTGTTAAGAAAACGTAACATCACGCCTGTAATCCCCAGAGAGGTAGAGGCAGAAAAGTGTAGTGTACCTACTCCCACAATTCACCAGATACGTTTACATTCCATGGAATAGGTGGTAAGCCTATTGCCGTACACCAGGTACTGATCCAAACTCCGAGTCACTACTAGAAATTATAAACTAGAAAAATGAAGTAATACCCGACCCGGGGTTTGCACCCAGGACTTCTCCCGATCGGCAGTCGCGCTTGCAACCACTCGACCAATGAGGCAAGAAATATTAATTATCTTAATGTATATTCCGCGGATTCATTAATCACGGTTCATTTGTTGATAAAATAAAAGAAAGCGACATTTTAATATGGTCATTTATTTATTTTATATTTTAGTATGGATAAGAAATGGTAACCGTAGCTCTTATAAGATATCGGAGTTAGATCACCACCTTTGTTGATGCCTTCTATAAAAGCAATGTCTATTGATAACAGATCAGTTTCGCTGTCGAATCCTGAAAACTATAAGCTCACAAGAAACTGCTTACGGGAGCAGTCTGTTGTTTCAAACTGTATTAATTATAATACGTTAAAACCCTTGCGCTATAATAAATCGCTGTCAGCACTTCTTCAGCTGTAAGCACATATATTTATAGCATTATAGTATTTATTGCTTCAATTATATGAAAACTTAATAAGATCGAAAACCTCAAGTACGATTAAAATTTTTCTACACCCGACGAATAATTGAAAGGGCTTCATGTGATGCGTTCCGCCTACTGACATAGAGGTATTCAAGATTCGCAGTCGGTATTGGAGAACCATAGTAGTGTTTATGTCAGTGTTTCTGTATCAGACAATCTTCTCTTAACTTCCGGCTAAGAAAGCTTGCAACGTAATAATTTATCACAGAGGCCCTGTGACACATTAGCGTGTGACTGTGATTGTTGACGACTTAATTCTTGGGCACCACAAAACACTTTCTGAATAACGTTACAGTCACGGAGTATTTCTTAATTTGTTTCAAAATTGTTTCTGTTATATCTTAAGAGTAATTAATGTATGTGATGTTTAAATAAGCAATAAATAAAGACATGTTACATCAAACTTAAAGTTATATCGTCATGCCAGGTCCGCGACGGGGTGGACAGAGAGCACATAGTGAAATATCTCTATTCTTACAAACCTTATAAAGAATGATAAAAAGCTAAAAATGTGTCCAGCGGGTCGCAGTGAGAATTTAATCGAGGAAGGAACACACTCACTCGACTAACGAAGTGTTCTTTAATTGGGAAGACGGAGATGAGATGCGCTGTAAGATTTTGTTACTGTTAGAATTCTGATGGAATCAGATAACTTGAAAATGAGATACTGTGTGCACGTGAAATACATAACAGGATAATCATTTGAATCAGATAGCGATTCGTAAGCTGGACGGATGGTGCTATTAAGGTATACGCTGTTACCGTTCGTTAATCGTTTCCTCGTGTTTCTAACAGAGAACAGATGTACGCGGTATCCATTAACTCATCGTAATGTTTTATTGTCGTCTAATAATTATCGTCGTATCTTTACAATAGTTAATTATTAATTTGGTTATTAAACATGTGTTTTTATAATGAAAATATGACGGTTTTTATTTCCTTTAATTCCGTTTGAGGTTTTTATTTCCTTTAATAAAGTCATTAGTTACCTAAAATATTTTTTTTCTCTTATTTCATGATATCCGTATTCGTTTTGTCCCCAACGTGTGTGTAAATTAAAATTACAAGTACTTATACGACAATTATCTGAACAGTGCAAAGAATTGAAGTAAGTTGTATTTAACAGTGACAGTCCAATGTAAGAAAAGTAAACTTGTTTTCCTGAACCAGGGAATATAACTCGCGGCGAAATTGTGGCATCATAAGTCAGTTGTAGAATTGCATGAGTTTATAATTTTAGGTTTTAATGAATTGTACAACACTAAGGGGATCCTAACGGATCCGGGTCAGGTTAATACTTGCCGCTATAAAGAACAGACATTAGTGAGCGTGTGAAGAAAATGTCTCATTAAACAGTGTTCAAAGCTTCAAGCGACATTAAAAATAATAATAACATGTGTTATGAAACTAATATTGTTATATAACAGTAACCTAGTTGTTCCGACGTTGTTTTTTGTGTTACTTTGAATATACATATTTTAATGCATTCTTAATTAGACAGTGGCGTATTCTATCTGTAATGTATGAATCTTCTAAATCATACCCTAATTTTATTCTGTTGACTTAAAAATTATACGAGTAATTCATTGTTTTGGTTAGAATCGTTTCGCATTTGAGATTGATTTATTGAAACTTTACATTGATACCTTCTAATAATGTCGGCTTCGTTGGTCGAGTCGCTGCAAGCGCGGCTGCTGGTCGAGCGATCCTGGGCTTAGATTCCGGATCGGGTACTATTGGATTGTTCTAGTAGAAATGTTTAGTAGTGGCTCGGAGTCTGGATCTGTACTCGATGTACGGCAAAAGGCTCACCACTTATTCCATTGTGGGACGTAAACGTAACTTGTGAACAGTGGCAGTGTACTATACTGTTTTGCCAACCCCTTCGGAGATTACAAGCCTGATGGGGTATATACTAATATGTTTAGTAATTTTAGCTTACGACAGAAAGGTACATGCAACGGTGTTTTAAATGATAAAATACTTATTAATTGTATTTGTCAAGATACTTATTTCTCGATATTTATTACGAATAGTCTATTGAAATATTAATTTTTTTAGGCCTTAGCGTGCGTTTTTCAGAGGACGAAATTTTAATTTTTTAATGTGTGTGTGTTTGTGGGGGGGGGGGGGGGCGGGGGTGACAAAAGATTTACTTAGGGTTGTGGGGGGGAGCGGA
>DWJK01000027.1:0-36771 GCA_018248815.1 Croniades pieria auraria
CACGCACGCACGCACGCACGCACGCACGCACGCACGCACGCACGCACGCACGCACGCACGCACGCACGCACGCGCGCTTGCACGCACACGCGCACACACACACTCAACTGCGCACGCTAGCACGTAAGTTCGCACGTACTCTTATGTAATGCACACGCACGCATATAATACTATACGTATGTTATGTATATGTTAGTGCTGCATTTTCTAATGAATATGAATTATTTATGTCTTGTAAATTATTATGTTATATTTAAATACTCACTATTGTTCACTTTTAAAAACAAATTTTCCAAGCAATTGTATAAACAAATTATTGATATTAGACACATACAAAAAAACAACAAAACAGTTACAGACCCTCCACCACTCTATTGTCTACATACAAAAACCTTTTTTCTTCATCGGACAAAAATTTTTCATAACCAAAATTGCGTGATTTAAAAATATCTTCATACAGTCTACGTAAAGATGTTTTGATACTTGATGTGCTAAACGCTTTAATATAAACACCGTCACGTTTGATTGATTTTACATGTGAACACTTTTTTAATATATATTTCTTGAGTTTGTGACACTTAGACAGTTCAGTATCCACTGGTTTATTTAAATAACCATCCTCATATAGTATTTCAAAATTTGTGTTTGACATTTTTAATTATACTGGTTATAATTTTAAACTAGAATTTATTAATATGTATTAAATGTTTTTCTACACAATTGCTGATAGTTTGGTAAATTACACTTTTATTGTACATGTGAGAGCACAGCACATTCAATTTAATCAAGTTAACTGAATATTGTCACCAACTGAATTGCTATTATCAGAATAAGTGTTAGCATAAATGAAGAGTAAACATCCCTTATCTCTAAGGTGTCATTAACTGTATTCAATGACACAAATAAGACAAGACCACAGTCAACATAATGTGCAAATATTCTAGGATAACATCCAAACACTGACTATTGAACTAAATGCAAAACAAATTAATAAACTTATACAATAATAAATGCATAATTGTCTCGTGATATCATTGGGTGCCGCACGACGATCCAATCAGAAAATAGACAGAGCCTATGTTGTGGTCACCCAATGGCTGCAAAACTACATTATAAGTATATACTTATGTACATTTTTGTATATTCAAACACAGCACCATACTCGTGCTCATCATTGACTATATCTGGATGGGAGTCCAGCCAGGTCCCAGACTCCACAGACAGGTTCACTTACTACTGGGCATGGTATGAAAACTGCTGTCTTGAAATACATAGTTGGTACATGAGTTTATTGGCATTAAAAACAATATGGATTCATATATCTCTTCTTCCAGAAATCAATTATATACATACATGCACCACACAATCTACCTAGGAGAAATATGATACTATACCCTTAGAAAATTCAACATAAAAACTTTTTTAATTCCAACAAAACAAATAATAGATAAGATTTTTAAATATTTTTAAGTGAATTTCTATTTAATTGAATACTTACCGGCAATGGGTTGATGTACTACAGGGGTGAGATAACCTTGATGCACCGGTGGATAGCCAGGAGCATAGCCAGGTTGATAACCACCAGGTTGAAACCCAGGTTGGAATCCTGGCTGAAATCCATGCTGCATTCCAGGAAGAGGCTGGGCACCAGGTGGTAACAATGGAGCAGAAACTGGCATTGGCATCGGATGACCGGCACCTGGGTATCCCACTTGCGGGTTCAAGGGGTAGCTTTCCTCAATTTTTGAGCCTTCTGGGGGTGGAGCATACCCTTGACTCATAGGAAAGTTTGGACTGTACGGAGTTTGCTTATGTGCCATCTTTGAACTGAAATAATAACATACATTAATAAAACACTTTTTTAATACAATGCCAAGTGCATTGATAACCTAAGATTATGTCATGATATGATGAGATATGATATGAAATAAAAATAACGGTATTAGGTCATGAGTATATCACTGCTGTGAAATGATTTAACATTTAAGTATTGTGTAAGTGCAATTTCAATAATTTTACATATTTCCTAAACACTTTGGAAGGAAAAATGTAATCAAACCAAGAAGTTATGATTTTTTTTATATACTGCTTGCAATGAATGATTACAATTCTATCATATATAAATTAGTTCATAATTGTAGGCATTTTCTATACATATAATAAAACTGTAACTGATCACTGTCACATTTGCATGTGACAGTGATCAGTTACATGGCAAATATATTTAAAAATTCACAATGGGGTGCCTTTATATAGTTAAGAGAACCCTAAATTATTTTTTTGTCTGTTTGTCTGAATGTTTGCGCACGCTAATCTCAGAAACGGCTTATCCGATTTGAATGCAGTTTTCAGGATCATATTGTGATGGGCTTCACTTAACATTTAGCGACATTTTTTTCATTTGAATCAGTTCACAAACAGAGAAGTTACGTCAATTTATTTTTTCAAAACTTAGAAATCTACGCGTACGAAGACGCGGGCACAACTACTTTTTTCTATATTTACTCTTGGTGATCATAGCGTGATGTTATTAAAATCGTTTTTTAATAGATTGTTCTCTAATTAACGCGGGTAAAACCGCGGGAGACAGCTAGTTTTAATAATAAAAGAGACACATAAAATATATGGTTAATATCAGCTAGTTATAAATAGCCCAAGTTCACCATGGAACATTAAAAACTATTTTATTTATTCTTACACTAACCACAACACTTTATTCTTCTGATATATTAAAAATGATTTACAAATAAATATACCCCACATTACCTTTACTTTTTGTACCATCAAACAATTTTATAAAGACGAGAATGAGTATATAAAGGCCCACACATACTGTAGTGTGTAATAATTAATATATTATAATGAAAATAAGAAAGGAACTAGGTTAGCTAATTAGGATTAGCCTGTAATGCTAGTCTTAAGTTACGATAAATAAATAAATATATTTATGTGTCAGTCTGAAGGATGTAGTTCTCAGTTCAAATCTACATTTAAGAGACTTGAGAGACCATCACATTCACCAAAAAAAGCAATTCTCCTGCAATCAGCCTTGGAATAGGTCAGATCTTAACTATTGTGATCTACACTCATAATAACTGAACTTTGTTATGTGAAGGTTAGGAAATAAGCGGAATAAAACTATGACATTCGTAACTACAAATCACTGTCTCCTGTGGACATTTGCATCTAACCTGGAATATGGTACTGACAATAGAAAAGGAGGTAGCGTTAATTAGTGACACAGAACTGTTGTTGATTGGATGATTCATTTATCAAAGGGTACCAACTATTTAAAGCTTGTAAATTATATTGGAGACTGGATTTCATTTCTGATGTCAGCACCCATTAATAGAGAATTTTAGAAGTTTCCCACCGAACATACCACCATATGGAGTAACTTGTTGTGCCAAATATTGGATGATCATCAAGATATTTCATCAATTCAGATATTAAAAATGTGAAAGACACTATCTATGTTTCTAGTTAATTTTGTTTTAATGTTTAGTGTTGTCTTTATGTTTAAAAATATAAATCCTCATTTGGCTCTTATCAAAATACTGGAGATGTAGGCGATTTAAAAGGTTCACATTCAGTTTTGAACCTGATTCTTCTCTCATAATGTAAAAGGTTCAGAGCCTGCCATGTTGGCCAAATACAGGTACGGAATGGTATGGGTACACTTCACAAGCCTAAGACACCATTTTTATGGTCTCTGAGGTTTCCAAGGACCGTCATGATGTTTTCCACCCCTGTTACAGCAAGTGATATTCTTGAAACAATATATTTTTTTAACAAAATACATTAATCAGATATACTGAAAAAAAGTCATTATTTTTTGCAAGGATCTAATTGGCATTAAGTCCGCCCTTTGTTAACAACAATAAAGAAATAAATAAATAAATAAAATCTATCATTACATTCCAAAATTGGATAGGACACAGTGTCACAGAAGAGCAAAGTTTAATATATTCAAACTAAGAATAATAACGTTAAGGCAATTTCCTCATTAGAATATAATGAAGAAAACAAAACTAGTCATTGATCAGAACTTGTTTAAATGTATATGTCACAGCTATATATGGGTGTGAATATAAATATAAGACCAAGTCCTCAACATTAAGGCTTTATTAAATCACTGGCTAGTTTGATGCAATTTTGTGACATGTTAAACTTGAGATGAACTGAAATTATAAAGCAATAGTATAGAATGCCATTATTATAATCATTATTATTAACATTTGACATGAAAATAATGTATGGTTGGGTTTAGACTGATGCTTTTTTTTATTTTAAGCATCATACTTAAAACAATACTATCCCAGCCAGACGATATTTAAAAAAGTTTAGTTTCATATGATGTCAGGTTTACAAGTGTGATGACAAATATTTTAGTGCAAGTCAACATTGGATCATACATTGGCTAACAAACAAAACTATACTTAACATTATCTGGCCAAACATAAATTTTGCTTTTACACCTATAACATATACAAAACTACAAATTTAATTTTGAGATTTTTATGTATGTTGCTGTGCTTGTAGATAAACAAAATTCAACTAGATATTTTGATCAAGGCGCTAATTTGAAAGAATGCGCTTATTTGTAATAAAGCACACTTACATATGTAATAAAAAAATCATTGTGATCAGTGTAAATAACAGTGTTGACATATAAGAAATCTAATAAATTTTTTAGGCATATATATTAGATATAGGTATCTTTGCTTAGGGATATAATATTAATTTTTTCAGTGTTCAGTTTATTAATGTTGAATACGCAGCTAGTGCCGGTTAGCCGGGAAACAGATTATTTAAAGAATGGAGCCTTTAAAGTACAGCCAAATAGAGATATTTTTATGTTTTCATTTAAAATTTTACATATATATACTTACACTTGACTTATTTGAGCCCTAACACAATGGTTACACAATTATGGTATCATACCTATTGCAGTAAATTAGGTATGTAGTATTATATAGATGAATAACAGTAACCTACTCACCCAAAAAACTTCAAACAATTTTTCGAAGCTTCTAATTTCAAGTTTTGTTACGAATGATATTACATTAGACCTAAACTTAGTATTTTAAGTAGACTCTTCGATAGTAACAGAAAAATAGCCTAAGGCCTACTCAATTGAAATTGAATCCATTGATGTTTGATTTGACAATTTAATGTACATTAATTTATGACATTGACATTCAGTTTGCTATATATATCATTTCGTTATAGCATTGGAATCATTTACAAATAAATAAATTTAAAATGCAATAATAGAAATTCTTAATACGTTTTTAACTATATTCTGGATGGGGTGCTTTTCGTTAGGAATGTAGAAATTACAAGACTGAAGTTATGACTTTGAGAATAACTTTTTTTGATTAATTGTAATAATACTATAGAACTTCATATTAAAGATTTATTATTAAAGTTAATAATACAGAATCATAATAGTAATAAAGAACTTCAATATTTGCTCTATCCATTTGGACACATTTCAATATTACCATCGAACAATTATTGAACGAACACCATGGCTGACAACTTTAAAACGAGTGCTGTATCCGTGAAAGTATTGCCATATAATTAATGTTTTCCAATTATTTTGCTATAATAAATTAAACTTTATTTTTACTTACAGGAAGTAATTTCATATGTACTATACAAATGAAATACATTTCATAATTAGATAACTAGCACTGTAATCTAACTTGATTTTGTGTTGCATTTTCAGTGAAAGTCGTATACAGTAAATAAAATAATCAAATTGTAAAAATGAGAAATTATAATATTTAACTATCATTGAACATGAAAATAAATGTTGTTATATTTTTATAACCAATTGTTTTTAACAAGAGTTTTACAGAGTAAAATCCTTACTTTAGATGTTAGTAATTATAATGTTTTTTAATTAAATATTGGATCACGTAGGAAGTAACATATTCATAACGTTAAACTTACAATTATTTATAATTGTTTAGACGTCTTTAAAAGAATAAGAAATCGAACTGAATTTTTATTGTGAATGTGCATTGTTAATGTTTTGACGGTTCAATTTATTGGTAAAATTTGTGTTAATAATATAGTAACTCTGGTATCCTGTTGGTGATATTTTTCCATTCACCAATCACACCATTGCAATAGAGTGCATTGACCAACCTGCTGCTGCTGCCAATTCCAGTAAAGAGCAAGTCAGTTGTATAGATGTTTGCTTCCGTGTTTGTACTTTCGAGTGTAAAGTGACTAGCGCAGCGTCGCGATGCAATCAAAGTTGTTTTGCCACTCAATCAACTAAAATGGCGTCGCTGTTTATCATTTAGTTAGCATCCTTTATGTTCACGTTCCTCAGTGATCGCATTCGAGTGAGTCATAAACCAACATAGCAATGACATTTTTATAGCACAGTGTGGATACGTTTTTAAAACGTTATAAAAGAAGACTGGTTATTGTGATTTATACAACACAACAATGCGCGAATTCAAGGTAGTCGTGTTGGGTTCGGGTGGGGTTGGGAAGAGTGCCCTGACCGTACAGTTCGTCTCCGGGTGCTTCATGGAAAAATATGACCCCACCATAGAAGATTTCTATAGAAAAGAAATAGAAGTGGACAATTCGCCGTGTGTTTTAGAAATATTGGATACTGCTGGAACGGAACAGTTCGCCTCGATGCGAGATCTGTACATAAAGAACGGCCAGGGGTTCGTGGTAGTGTATTCGTTAACTAATCATCAGACTTTCCAAGACATCAAGCCTATGAAGGAATTGATAACGCGCGTGAAGGGATCTGAACGAGTGCCTATCCTGTTGGTGGGCAACAAAGCGGACCTGGAGCACCAGCGTGAGGTGTCGCAGACTGAAGGCTCTGCGCTCGCGCAGATGTGGGGCTGTCCTTTCGTAGAAGCGTCCGCCAAGAGCCGCACCAACGTCAACGAAATGTTCGCAGAAATAGTGCGCGAAATGAACGTTAGTCCCGAAAAGGAAAAGAGACCTTATTGTTGTTGTACAGTGCTTTAATATATAGAGTGTAATGTGGCATTTATTTCTCGTAAGACTGCTGGGGCGGGGTGGCGAGGAGGCCGCCGCGGCCCCACGGGAGCGGCGGCGCGGGCCCCGCGCGCCCCGTCCGTGGCGCTCGCGATGCGCGTCATATCACGTTGTTAATATCTTTGATACATACCATTGTCCAAACGAGGTGCTTTATCTTATATTTTCATACTTTAGTACTGGTAGATACTCCCGCAGTTATCATAATCGTATGGAACGAACGAGATACGTTATTCCTGATGGGAATGTGTATATGTAGCCACGAACGAAGATCACGATTAGCTTTATTTTGTTCTTATGACAGGACACCAGCGGAAGCTGTGTCTGTTTGTAAACAACAATTTGTAATGTAAAGTAATGTTAGTAAAGTTTGTATATAATTTCATGAGATTAATGATGTGGGGATCCAAGGAAGGTTTTAGAGAATTAAAAGGCCATCCAAATATGCAATAATCTTATATGATTGTGTAGAGTGAAGTGCGATGAATAAGAGTATACACCTAAGTCATCTTTCAGATTGTGTTTTATTGTGTAAATTATGTTTATATGAAAAATCAGTAATCGAGGAAATGCAGACTAAAGATTTGTCAGTTGCGTGTTTGTGTTTTGAAAGTCTACCAGGATTTGTGATAATACATATAACAAAGTATCTATAATAAAAGTTTTAAGTGGGAGAATAACAAGTGCAGTTTTATTCTACAGAAAACTCAGGTAATCTATTTACATTCATTGGAATCTTGCATCAGGATTAGTTTAGTGTTTATCAATATTAATCATTACATTGTTATGTTACAATATTTTAAAATTTTTGAATCGCTTAACATAAAGTGAACAGTTTTTACTGGTAGTTAAAACATAAGATCATTTTAATTCTAATTACTACTAAATCCACAGTTACTGATAAACTTTGTGCACATATTGTTCATATTACTTGTCATCTTGGTATTCTACTTTTCATAGAATAACATTGAAACAAATTTGTTAAATGTGTTTATGTTAACTTTCAAACTCTCATGAGCCTGCCTATACATAAATAACGAAGTGCAATGACACAATGAAAATTTCAGTGACAATCAAGTATTGTTGTATCAAGTTTGTTTAATTTGATTATTGTGGTGCTTAAGCTTCAATACAACTCTTTCATATCATACATTTTACACAATTGGTCTGTTAAATCATGCCAATGTACCAATGATTCATTTAGTCTCAATTTTATTCTAGAATTTTTGTGATACACTATCATTTATGCAACCACCAAGATTAAAATGATTCATTTAGTCTCATTCACTTGTAAGAATTTTAGTCATGTCTTACTATGAACATTATGATTCAGAAAAATATTTAGTCAGTGCAAGGACAAAATGAGAATGAAGTAGTAGTTTTAAAAGAATTTCTCTTTCCTTAAATAATGGATTTAAGTATCCAATAAATTACTAATCTATTTTGTTATGTTTAGGTATTAAAATGTGTGGATGTACTTGAAGTATTTTGCAGTCTGATGAACATTAAATTTTGATAAAGGATATAGATATCAATGACTGCAATAAACATTTATTATCAGGTGTTATCAGTCAATAGTGTACTTGTTTACTAATTTGATTTATATTTCAATTTAGTTTCTTGGTAGATACAGTATTTATGTACCAAAGCAAGCTTCACCTAACTGGACAAAAATTAATCTTTTAAAATTGATAAAATCATTGGAAAAGTACCATTTCCAATAACACAAAGTAAACAAAACAATCATTTTTAATGAACACGATCTTTATTAATTTAAGGAAATTTTAATCAAAACTGATACATCGATGTTTTGAAAAAAAATGCGTTTTTTTTTACGATAATTGCGTACACAGCATGTAGTTTGTTTCTTGGGTTGTTCGCAATGCTAACGGGATTGGTTGTCTGAAGCAATCGCCGCCTGGCGCGAGTGAACGACTGGGCGCGTGTTGGTAAACGGTGGCGACTGGTGGACCGTGACGGTGTGCGCAACCATCTTCGGCCTAATAGCACTCATCTAATAACTAATAGATTGCGATAAGTTTCCATTCTTCGTTAGAAAGTTAAGTTTTCTCTTGCAATTGTTACTACTCGAAGTGTTTTCGAAGTACTATTTTGGCGGGAATATTTATAGTGTTTTAGTGGTTGCGATTTATTTTCATCCATTCTGTGATGCGTGAACAGTGATTAGTGTTGCCAGACGTTGCCAAAATTCTCCATGGCAGCTGTGCGCTCGTGTGTATAGAACACTTGTTAATCTGTCTTTATCAGCATCTGTAAGTGGCACAGTCGAGTTTAAGGTCAGCCTTTGGTTATTCAGTCGTTTCGTGCGCTGTCTACTACTGTTTAGGTGCCGTTACCGGCCCAGATAGTCAATTCGCCCGGACATAACAGGCGGCAGGGTGTTACAATACTTACGTTTCCTCTTAGGACGCATTTGTTAGCATACTCAAATGTGATGTGTCATATATGAAAATAATTTTATCCTCGTATGACTTAGACAAGTTTTCCCGTTTCACTGATTACATGATAGAGTATTTTTTTGTACGGTAAAAAATGTATTAGTAGTTTTATAAATTGCTCAACAAATTCGTACATGTAATAATTCTTAAATAGGCGACACAGAATGTGCTAAGAAAATGAAATATGTGACATTTTATGTTTAATTCACAATTTTGTTTTCCAGATAAAAGTGTACTTATATTATTGTTTTTAATAAATCCTTAGTTGAGAGTACCATTGAGTTGAAAATTATAAATAAGACAGCTTTTAAAGCACATCCAAGTGATTATCAAGCTTCGTTTATTGCCAGGCATTGTTGGAAATACGCTTCTTATCGAGTTATTGCACGACCTTTGCATTATAAGCTTTCTGTTTTTGTAATCTCAGGGAGCTAACGTACTAAATCAGTGGCGTAGATTACATTATACCATAATTTGCTTCCCTTCAAGATTTCTTCATGCCTTTGAATTGCTTAATACGTGCAATTAAGTTTTCTTTGTTCCTCAATTTTCACTATTATTATTTCGCGTAGTGTTTGTTTCTTTTTATTAATACTATTCGAATTCAGAAAAACGATTTTAATGTAGCGGTTCATTATTTCATCAAGTAGCGTAGTTTAACGTATTTTCTTTGTCTTGACGTTTGTTCATTAATCATAACTTATGTGCTCATTAAAAGCATCACGTTACAATCTTTTTGCTACAGATTTTTATTCATTAGTATTGAATCCTATTATAGTTTATTATAGAATAAATTGTAATATAACATCTGTAATCCCCGAAGGGATAGGCTGAGGAGTGTTGTACACTCCCACGTTTCAGCGGTTACGTTTACGTCTCGCCATGAAACCGGGTACAGATGTGTTATAAAATATTTCTTAAAAATAGTAGATAAACAAAGAACATACATGTAAGCGGAAGTTTTGGAGTACTTAAATGGTACATAATTATGATAGTGACAAATATCTATCCAGTGAAATATTCAAAATAATTCTGCGTACCTACATAATTAATTTTCGCAGTTTCCTAGATACGGAGTTTTCTTGATATTTTCTTGCAACGTTGCTGGTAAAAGCTTGCCGCTAATCGACTCATCTTTTAGAATTATCAGCCCTCTACATCGTTTAAATCAAGATCTTTATAACGGTGAGGGAACGGTTCCTCATTAAGCAGGTATTACCAAAGGTTCCGCCTTGTGGCCTTTTGAAAATATTTCGTTCGTATGGAGGATTGGCAGTTCCATTTTTGTATGTGTTAAGCCAATGAAATACACTGAAATTGTAATTTACTTAACAAGTAGTTAAGTAATACTATCGCTTAGCGAGTGTTGTTGGGTAGAACAAGCCTTTTCAACTCCTTGCATATAATTGCCAATCGTATTATACATGTAACGGTTTTACCCATATGCAACTAGACGTTTTCCTCGCTCAACATAGGTCACTTCTTCATTGACACATACACAACTTTACGCTAGATCCTTTACGGGGTAGGTAGAGAGCACCAAGTGTCCAATATCAAATACAAATACTAATTGATTCTAATCAACTACAAATGCTTTTTGCCCGCCGTAGGGAAAAGCTTATAAGATAATTCGATATACACCAGATAAGCTACATGAAATTTACAGATATAATTTCGACCTATTCACACCAACTGGAAAAATTTCAATGTTCTATTAGGACCGACCACACGAAACACGTAATTAGTAGACATCGTGTACATACTGTCGATAACTGTACATAATATGTAAAAACAATGTGAATGGGACTGCGTCGAATAATTCCAAGAATTAATGTGTCATTGCGTTTCGGCCGTAACAAGAACAAGGAAGAGAAATTGACAGTGACCAGAGTCAAAAACAATTGCGGACATTTATCGTATTGAAACTCTGTGTAATCATTACAAAAAGTGTCTGTCTTGTGGACATCTGGTCATTAAGGATATCAAGAAAACACTTTAGTTAATGCGAAGATGACTTACACGTTATACAATAGTCCTGATTAAGGCACAGCGGCACTGAATTAACATTGTATTAAATTTTATTAAGTAAGCGTCACTACAAATGCCATCAATTGTATTAATGTTTTATCTTTTTCTCTATATAGTGTTTACACAAGTTTAAAAAGTCAGGATATTTTTTTTAAAAGGGACATGTCACTGATGCGATTATGGCGCCTTAATAACAAAATTTAATTATAATATTTTATTGTGCGATATTTATAGACATTCTAAATATTAACTAATTTACATATTTTTTATCATCTAAAGAGAAGAATTACAATTGAACAAAGATTTCTGAAAAAAAATTATTCGGGGAATACTATGAATACTCCATTATGGTAATGGTGTCATTTAGTGAATCAACGTATAATAAAAATGTCAACATATTATTCTTAAATATCCCGCGTACTCGGTTGCATTGACAGTAGAATCGAATTGTCTTAACTTTGTGTTTAATAACTATTAAAGATTAGATGATTTCATGGCTAAAACTAAGATTGTATTAATATAACGTTAAACTAGGAAATACAAAGTTAATAAAATTTTTAAAGGTTTAATATCGAAAATATTACTTGGACATATACGACTTGCGAAGCCAAAGTGCATATGTACGTCGTTGTCTTTTGGTCTAAACATACCATCCGGATACTTACTTAAAAAGCCTTATTTATCCTGAGTGTAACGATCTGTGGTTAACCTTGAACCCATTTGAATTTCGATATTAGTCTTTTATAGTCTGATGAACATTGACATATAACTGAAGTACGCCTTTTAGTATTATTATTCCTAAAATGCAAAATGCTATAGAGCGTCACTGAAAAGTGCGCGACCTTGCGCTACTGGCGAAACAAAGTTTACAAAGAACAGCTAGCTACTTGCGTTACGAACAAAAGTGCCATCGACTAATAGTTAAATCGTAGACTACATTTTAAAGACATTTTCTCCTGACCGCATTCAATAACGCCCCCGCTAGGATTGCAACATAATAGGTAGACAATAAGTAGACAAGTGTTATGCATAATACATTCATAGGATTAGGCGATAGCGGTAGTGTAGGTGAGCTAATATAAGTCGTCCTTGCGAGCGACTGCTATGTTGGAGAGGGAGTGGATGAATATGCAAGGTCCCGCCTGGAATAGAAGCTTCGGGCGTCTCCCGCGCACCTCGCTCATACGATACTACTACGTGTGGGGCGCCTATAAATACACTATATAACCCATAACGCGCACGTCTACGTCCGTACTTTACCTATCTGTCGGCTAATATAATTTAAAAATAAAACACGAACAATAACCCATCTGGCGCAATGAACTTTTAATACGCGCCATGTATTCCTCAAACAAAGCGATAATAAATTTGCGTCAGAATTAAAAAGCTCTAAATGACCCTTGATTTCTTTTTATGAATCAATAAATGTTTCTACTTTGTACGGAGAAAGGGATTGCAACGACGTGCTCTGGATAAGGGGTCGGATACTTGTACGTAATTGTTGTTTATAAAGTAGGTACAAAGACGTGAATGGAGGGTACTTCTCTGTTCTCATGATTCCAATGTTCTCATGGAAACAAAGCGGGTTCACCAGTGTTATTAAATTGTATAGTTTTAACCTATCACTAAATGCGTGGTTTTGTGTTTATTGGCACGGAGTCAAATCGAACTTTACGATAAATTTATTTTTTGTTTTTTAGCCATCTATCATTGTTTTTACATGTGTTTCCTTACATTGACCTCACAACACGCACTTATAATCCCTCCATGTTTGATCGAATGCATTGTATATGTTATCGAATGTTAAAGAAATAAAAATTATGTAAAAATATATGACGGGAAATGTACGCGGACTTGTTTTAATGTACATAGGTACATGCAGTTTCCAGACCAATTAAAATCGAATACCCAAACTTTATTACGTAATAAATATTAGTTCTTTTCGGTTTTACAGGACGTTAAAATCATATTTCTATACATTAATAGTATAGGATACGATTGTGGTTAGATAAAGAATGAATGTACCGAAGTAGTGTTTTTATTATATTTGTGATCAGTCATATACACAGTACTTATACATTTATCTATATTTATGAAAATACAAGAAAAAATAAGAAAATAAAAATCCCTGAACATGGATTTGTTAAATTTATAGTAATTCACGTAGTAATGCTGAGAAAGGGTTTTACTCAGAAAGTTTTGTTCAAATTCTAAAATGCAACTTCAAGTACATTTCCTATATAATTGTATATAAGTGGGATGTTTACAATACATATTCAATATTAGATTTTTTAAAAGTGAATTTGAAGTTTTTATTTCATGTCTAGTAAGTATCCAGTATGTACATACTTAAAGGTACCAAGAAAGTGTAAGAAAAAACTTGTTAATACTGTATTATCATACTATTAATTCTAGGGTCAACAAGCAAAACATTTTTTAAAACATAAAACCTTTGATTTTGTAAATAGACTTAATACTTAAATTTTGTATTTCCGTAATTTTGTTTTTCCTACGCTTACAATTAGCATTGAAATTGTTGCTTAGTTTGAAAATAGAACAAACCACAATTCGACCGTAACAAGGATTTTTTACTTAGGACCATTAATTTGAACGTAACGGTAATAATCGTAAAGAATTTAACTGTAATTTTGCTCGTGTGAATATAGCACTGTTACAGAACGCTATATGGTAGGATTATTTATGATAGAAATATTAGACTTATTATAATGTCAGTTTTTTAAGTCTTACTCGTAGCTAATTAGGAAACCATCATGCCGCCGACGTCATTAAATGAAAAATACTAAACTAGAAATGCTTAGAAACTGACACTATATATTTAACAAAAACTATTAACGTTCGTTATTCAACAAGTATTTCCTTCTATAGATGTGCAAACGTCATTTGATATGACGAAATGGGGAAATTTTGTCTTCGTAATTCAGATAATTAGACGTGATAAGATTATGATCCTAATGTTCTATATGCAAATTATAGATGTAAATAGATTGTATGAGTGTTCAGTTGCCAAGGGTTAGCGCTGCAGGCCCTTGGCGTTGCGCAAACAGCTACCTTGACTTGCATTTCGCGCCAAACATGGCTCGCTCGCTTAGGCTGTCGATGCTTAGTCGACTCTACTGTGCCCATGTTACTGCGATATACAATATAAAACAGTTTTCGTACTACAGATAAATGTCAGTCGACAACCAAATAACAGCAGACAGGCTGTGTTATGAAAGAAAGCGTAAAAAGCACGGGTGATGTAAAATTGCAGCACAGGCAAAGAACATCAAGTGCTTGATATTTCCATCCTTACGGAACTGAAGTGCTTCTTCTACATCACTACTGGTAATAGTATGACAAATACCTAACATGCATTTATGCCACGCTGTCCCATTTCCTTATTCACTAAAACCGATGGCGCGTAGTGCGTAGAAAAGTACGACTGTCGTATATCTTCTCATGTCCTTCGCTTCATATTTGCAATGCTTTGTTCTAATTGGGCGCTAACGTGTTATGTTATTCTACATAACGTGACGTTTGTATCTCGCCGAACAGGTAGATAGAGATGGTAGAACACTAATAGGGGGTGAGCCTATTGCCATATTCCAGGCACAAATGCAGATTCCGCGCTACTACTAGGAATTTCAAGTTAGAGAAACCCAATAATATTTTTTCCGACCCGGGAATCGAACCAAGATCGAACATATTGCGTAGACTTGTAAATTTAGAACACATACTTAATAAGGACGTTCATAGATTTCCTAAATAATATAGACATGACTTGAAAATAATAACGAATGAAAGAACGAACGCATGAATGAACGAATAAAAGAAGAAGAAAGAAAAAACCTCATATTTATGTACGTTGATATATTATTTGATGCTGGTTGCCACATCACCGACATGGATACAGGCTTATTTTATGAAATTAATACTCCAAAAAAAAAGCTGCATTCTTCCAGTCTTCCTTAACGGGCGTAAAACACGTGTTTAAAATGTATATTCTGTTTCATTTATTTTCGGGAATCTTCTCGTATGAACTGTAAACAATTACATCAAGTAGATACAATGAGGGACGGTCTTTTTGTAATTCCCGGTATGGTATCTTAACAATGGACATACATTTTATGTCGTTACGAGGATATTTTTATGTAAAAAGGGCCCTGTTTGGTCGGAATAGGTCTGAGAGTTGCTTTAATGAAATGTGTCAATGCGTATGTGCATGCTATCCGAAAATAAACCGTAATTTTTGTGTGTTAAGATATATAATTGTAAATTGATAATGATGTCGGCGGGTGGGATGAGTAACACGTGCTTTGCTTCCGCGCAGTTGACACAATAACAAAATGTGAGGCGTGCATTGTGCCTCGGCTCTCGCCCGGCCGAGATGCAACCACGTGGCGAACAGGTTTCATTTTAGGCAGCTTCCGTTCCCTTTAGGTATTAAATCCCTGATGCATCATCATTCCACAACACTGAACTTGAACACGTTATGAAGAATTATATTTTAATTCAATTGTATATTTTAATTGAATTGTATGTATTAACTGAATTGCATACTTTATTTGAATTGCTTGCAATGCTGTTAATCGTTGGAATCTTTACCGTGAAACGGAACAAACATCTTAATATTTTAATTGAACAAACATATTATTTTAATCGAATTGCTCGCATCGCAGTTCATAGTTGGAACCTTGTCGTGAAACGGAACAAACATTTTCAATTTAAATTAGCTATACAGTTTATATTCTACTACTTTGTAGATTAAGAATGTACGCTGGTACTCAGGTTCTCACACTTGTACGTTAAAGTACCTAATCAATTCGATAACTCTATAACGATTTACTTAGTGTGATGTAAAGGAGTGAACTAGAAAATATGAACTGAGTGACAAAAAAGGAAGAAGCAGATCAGGTCTGTAAATATAGAGAAAATTAAACACTTGGTGAACTCTGATCCATGTGGGACTTGGCGTGACGACAATATATTTAATTTAAAACAATGCCTTTGTCCTTGTCACATTAAAATCGTGCATAAATTGACATTGTCCACGGGAATTTCATGATTATGTGCATTTTAGATAATGAGCTAAAGGTAACTGCTTTCTTATGCAAATAGCAGGCGTCCAGGGCATCAGTAATGTATAGACGGTGTCTATGACTACAAGTTCAGTGTTAGTAGAATTCACGATCAGAACATATAAATAAATATTAACGCAATGTTCACGTTTTATTTGAAATGCAACATTTTGTCTACATGGTAAAGACTGTTCAAACAAAGGAAAGCTTAGATCCGGCTTCTCAATAATTAACAGTGAAATATGCTGTGATTTTTAATCATGGCTTTGAATTTGATGTGTTGCTGTACATGCCTAGTTTTAGCTTGTAACTAGTATCTTATATATGTACGTATGTTCAATTAAATTAAATTACCCGTCAGCCTACTTGCTAGGCTAAATAAAAAAAAAATTTAGCACTCTACATATTTTGAGTAACGAAATGTTTGTTTTCCATGAAGTGCATCGATGGTAGATAATTTAGTGCATAAAATAAACCATTGATCATTTTAAAATTTATAACACGCGAAAAACCGAAAAAAAATTATAAATTATGATCATTGTACCACACTTGTTCTGTCACAGCTAGTGTTCGCTAGTCTTAAAATGGATACGACGTAACTATTGACCGCTTCTCGAATCTTTTACCCAATCCGTTGCAGCATAGCAAGTACTGGTTAATACAGTAACAAATAAGTGGCGAAAACCAGGATATTGTATTAGGATTTATTAAATAGAAAAAGTTTTATAACTTAAATAATGGAAGATGAGGATATCATGCTCTATTGAAATATGAAAATATTTATAACTTTCGGATTAGTTTAACAGAAGACAAAGAAACCTTATTCTATCTGTAGGAGACTGCTTTACAACGTGAAATCGACATACATTACCCAATAAAGTTACTCGCGACAGCCAAAGTAAATAAAGCGCATGTAATCAAAAGCGTTAGGTATCGTAAACGTTGTTTATGGACACAGTCACATCGATTGACAGCCGTTTCCGCTGAGCCCAAGCTGCTCTTTGACCGCGCCTCCTTGCATAACTTTGAATCTATTTCACTAACCATTTTATTACACTTACCAGTTTCTATATAGAATAACTTTAATTTATTTTATTTTAATTTTATATATAAAACTTTTAACTTCACCCAAATTTCCATGGTTGACATATTTGTAAGCGTGTAATTTGGTGATCTTCTTATCAATACATATACATGTTATTTATGACCGAATACAGTGTTGCCAGTCACGATGTCGTCGCGTTTTTCTTACTGAACGTCACACCAAACCGACTAATAACGACTTCCTAAAATGTTAAGTATCAAAGTGTCTAAACGCCTTAAACAGCTAAAATTATACATCACTATGAATATGTATATTAAAATTTCAATATAATTAAGGTGATCTGATATCATCACTAGTTTAGCGCAGTTTTGGGCATTGACCCCCATCCTAACATAATGTTTTCGCTCTAGGAAATTAGGGACATTTTAATTTTATAATTAAAATTTGATTCCTCTTTGTAGCTACCATTGTCAGCTGCTATCCTTTAAACTGTTACTGGAAGCCCCATAGATTTCCCCTACTCCGGGAAGTTCTGACGCGCACACCGCCACTTTTCTTCCCATCAGTAGAGATATGGGACAATGACCAGCCCATCTATCGGAAGTTAGGACAACTCAGCGCCCCAAGAAGGTCTGATCTAACGATAACATCCGATCTCTTAACCTTCGTGCCGTGGAACATAAACGCTTATAAAAATTTATCACTAACAGTCATCCATCCAGCCGACCGTCTTATCGCCTAATTCGGCACCATTAGCGAATTTATGGTCTTCATAACCCCACTTCACTTCTATAAGCGCTTCACTTCTATAAGCGCTTCACTTCTATAAGCGCTTCACTTCTAGTGTTCATTGTTTTCACTTTGTAACATGTGACAGTAATTATTATTAATTGTTGAGGTTCGTCACGTAGATAGGCATATAGTAAGTGGTGACGTAAACGATATCTATGACATAACGTACCTGAGTAGTTCTGAATTGTGTCTTATCTCAACATTCTTTACTTACGGTTAACTTCAGATAATTTTTGTTTGTACTTTATTTAATGTGGTACTGTTTTCTAATATCTATTTAATTATTTCAGAACAAATGCCGGTAGGAATACCAAACCTAACCTAACCCTTTTAAAAAAACAGAATTTAAAAAGCTAGCGTGTCAATCTTCCATACTTGTCTATTCACCAGCATTCCTAAGTTAAAAAAAGTTGAGTGTTGATGGCAACATCGTATTTAAAAAGACAGCATTTGACTTTTTACATATTTTAAAAAGCCATTACGTCAGTCTGTGATCTATGATACTTACGGTATTCTTTGTTGTATTTCTTAATTAGTATTATAGATATATTTGTAAATTATTCCAAAAGAATAGATAGGAAAACATATTCTTAAATAAATGAACTGTGATTAACAACAAAGAGAAATAGTGAAATTATACATTTATTTATGTTTTAGGTCGTACCTATTTACCAATATATAACTATGTTTTTGAAATAAGTGTCCGTTAAATTTTCTAAGAAATGAATAATCACTTGTAATGACTGTAAAATAATTGTTATCCTAGCAATGTGCCCAAGAGTAGCGCAATGTTTTTAACAGGAAATTTTAAAGAATGTTTGCCACTTAAAGAAAATGTTTTCTTTTAACAATTTAACGAGTTTTTTTTGTATAAGTATACCCTATTGCAGTTAACAAGTAAACTAGCAGTCGTTGTTAGAAAAAACTGTAAAATATTATACTTATATTAGTCGAGTGGACAACCGTACACATCAATACTAGTGAAACTATAGCGAATCAAATATCAGGAAAGCAGTTGTGTTCGCGTCTGGTGATTATAGGTGTTTTGCGTGTGCGAGTTTGCGACATGCGATGTTACCAGTAGCTACCGGCACAGCCACGTAAGACGCAACTGAAAGTGAAATTTGATTGAAAACAAAAAAATACGGTATTGATGTTTGTCACACGAACTCTACCTGTTCATATAAAGTAACACGCCCAAGTAAATATTATGTTCACTTGTTTTCGATATCTAATTGTTTAATGTTATGATTTATTACATTTAAAACTATGTCTGTCCAGTTTTCATCTAGCACATAGCGGGCGCGGCGCGGAGAACGTACATTAATTGACAATGTCGCTCCACGGCGCGTCAGAACGAAACTTTACATAAGATAATCTATTGTTCCTTCGACACAATTGTGTTGAGTCATATATTCACATTAGATAAGGTACGTACTTGATTGATTAGCATTTGCTGCGACTACATGTATTCATTGCTAGCTGTCTCTATATTTTACAACGTACGTACCAATAGGGATATTTCAATGTGCCGGCTTCATTACAATGAATCTGTTTTTATAACTAAACGAAGCTTTGCTGCAGTGTTATTATAACAAAGATAACTGATAAAATTTAGTCCATAAAGTAATGGAGAGACGTCTTCGAAATTGGCTAGCTCATTCATAAAACATGTAACGGGACGCACGTGTCTTCGGGGAGGGTGGCCTACCCTCATTCCAATATTTCCTTTAATAAGAGATTTGCCAATATATTTATTTTTATGACATCTTCCGCTCAGCATGTACCTTTTCTGCATAAATTTCATTATTAGGGTACGTCATAAGTTAATTTAGAAGTATAATAGCTACGAGAATAATCGATTTTTAAGATTGAATTTTGAAAAAACGCTAATCTTTTTGGGAAATGCTTCATTATTTTCTATTTAACTCATTAGTACTTACTTGTAGTTAACAAAGTACAGAATAAAACAGTTTAAGAATGTCTAACTGGTATCTGGATTCTATTTGCCAGCGAATAGAAACGCGTAAACGTATAACATTCGTTGCGCTGTTGACCATTAGAATTTGGTATTATGCCAAATGTACTATTTCACACTGATGTTTAATGTAAAAGGGCAGTGGTGATGCGTATCTGCCCTTCAAACTTCACCGGCCATGTGTTCTCAACAATAAAATAAAACTATTCCACATTCTTATCATAAGAATCGTATTTGTTGGAACGAAATAACAATCTTAAAGAATTATTCGTAAACGGAACAATAGAAATATTTAATTATTCAAACTACGACAGTTCACGCCACGTCGGCTTAAGGCATTCATGATTTTCTAGCAGTACAGCATTGTAACAAAGGTCATTGGGAAGTGGAGCAGTTTTTTTACAGTTTTCTATCTAGCATCGAACCAAGCGAAAGGTATCGTTGTACCGCTGTTTCCACGTGAAATCTCTATTCTCACACACGACTAACAAAAACTGTCGATATGGTTCTGTATTATGTTGATCATTGTATTGAAACATGTTCGCTGGTGTTGCCAGTTAACTGTTTAATATGTACAACATTTATGGTTATACTGTAATTTACCTGGGTTAGGTATTTTATGGGGTATACACACAACACCGAGTCCCAAACATTACTATTCTACGGAGCTGACGAACTTCTTCAACATATAACGTCTTAACCTTCTCTGTATTAGGAAAAGGTGCTAGGAAATGGAGCGTCAAGTATATTTACCCGAGTATCGGAATATCTGATGATTATTGGTATTATTGCCTATCATTATTGCCAGTAAATACGTGACCAATTGTAAAATAATAGAGAATGGTAGAAATATCGCGAGTCTAATTTTAGTAGAATCATTCTTCGGTATACGACGCTTTATTATTTGAACTCATTATAATGATAAAATAATAATAATAATCGACTCATTTATCATTCCACTGCTGGAATATGGGTCTCCTCAAAGACTCATTATATTTATAATTAATTATTATCTTTTTCGTATCTAGACTATTCTTAATGGAGACTCGAATTTAGTTAATAAGTGTAATAATACGCTTTAACACGTTTAGCGGCAGTTTTCTCATGTTAATTTGGTATAACAGGTTGCAATTGCGTAGTCAAAGATCGCTTGATAGAAAGTGAACGTGGGAGCAGCTTGCAGGCTGGTCGCTGCCGCTCTGCGCTGGTGCCGGTGACGTCATCCGGCTGATCTCCGCTTCGTACGGCGACGATATAGCGGAAGATTCGACGGAGTTTAGGCAGAAAAATCTGAAATACACATTTATATCCATAGTTTCACTCGTTATGTTGATAACTGGGTGTTCTTTGAATAATTTTTATCTACATATTTTTCCTTGTGCTTAATTTCTTTCCTTCTCCATCTGCCATTGTAAAGTTTCCAGCTGCGTCAAATCTTATAAGTATTTTTGATATAAACGAGGTGTTGACTATCACTATTCATCAATCTGGAATGGACCAGCCTGGCGGAGTGTGTTTCAGTATACTATTCAGCAGTTGGACGAAGCGGATTATGTACTTCTAGACTTATGAATATTGATCGGGTGGTCTGGAAAATAACGACGCTGTCGAAAAAATTGTATCGAAAAACAATCTCGATTTTTTTTAAAACCCGACGCAATTACGTAACACATAAAGTACATTTTAAAAAATCCACGATTGAAAAATTCCGGGATTTTAAACGGGAAAAAATTTAATACTGCTCTCGGTTACTACCGTACCGCGAGAAAAAATAACTTAGCAAAAAAAATTCGCGAGCAAAAAACACACATTAGTCGAAAACGCCTTTATTCTTACTGTTCGAGGCTTTGTGGGTAATAACTGTACATAACGAGGTACGCCGCCACATGAGCTACTTGCCGGAGATTTATTCGTACATTATATTGTGTTAGGTCAGAGAAAAGTTAATAGGCGGAAGAGGATCAATTTGGATCATAATTTCACCCAATTGGAAGGGGTTCGAGAGCAATGATGCGTAGAGAGACGGTACGCTGGCGTTCGCGTTTGACCTATAATCTCTCTGCGTCATGTCACATTGATCATATCCATAGCCGTTTTTTTACACTAACGTTGACGTTGAAGACTTTTTATTAAGTATACTCCATGTTCATTCGATTTGTTATTGTAATAACGACGCAGATTAAAGATGTCCTTTGTGACCAGTAATTTTAAACATTAAGTGTTTAAACAAAGTAAATATACTACTTTAATGACGTATTCGTGTGTAATCATGTAATTAGTACAATGTTAAGTTATTCCCGCATTAAAAATGTGCGTTATACAAAATAAAGTACTTAAATTTTATTTCCACATCGTAAATGGTATGCACGATTAATGAATCCCAACCATATATTAAACAAAATTGCAAGTAAAAACATAAAATCATTTGCATATCCAAAACTTGGTCCATTATGCCATTTCGCTACTTCGTGAGTAACTGCAAAAATTTGCGTCATTATCATTTACTGATATTTATATTCATGATTCTTGGAAGTGAGAATACATGTTCTCTGCGCTTTGGGTACACAGCGTGGTCGCTCTTTCGTAATGATCTGATTCATTATTTAAACTGAATAAGGGTATATACGTATTCAATCTATGGGCTCCGTGCATATGCTTGATTTGACTGTACACAGCAAATAGGCGATTTACGTAAGATATGGTTCGCTTATCAAGGTACATACGTACGTATGGACGTGACGCGACGTAGAAAGCGATTTCAAGTACAAATTACGCAACTCCTTGATATGGAGTTAGTTCCACTTGTTCATGAATATTTACTGCACTGTGTTCCGGATGTATTTCATCCACATATTTAAAAACAACTGCAAATCGTACACATTTAGTGTAAGTACAATGGAATCTAGTTACAGAGTGACTGATATTGTACAAGGAGCGTTATTGTTTTGGGGCGTTTAAAAAAAACGGTGAGGTTTCGTGCATCATGTATTTCTAAGTAAAAAATTATTTAAACGATTTCAAAATGTTAATAAGACGACATTGCATTTGCAATAAATTAACGAGAATATTTCTGAAACTAAGATCTTCATTATTACAACCAAGGATAGTTTAATGCTATCAATTATTAACTGCTACCAAATTGTTGCAAACATCTGTACGGAGTCCTTCCACGAAAGAACTTTAATAGATTGTTGCAGAAGAAGTGAACTGGATTAATCGTAGATCAGCAGTGGCGCTGATGCAACACAGTGGCAACTTATCACAACATTTACGACAAGCTCACTGAGACGAGTTATAACGCTAGCGAGAATGATGACTTGGTTTGAGCCAAACTGTATTTTAACGCCGATCTCAGTGCGTCGCGACTGCATCATTCGCAGCCCTGCAAGAGCGAATGAGAGGGCGTTGCGTCCACACGTTAAACATTCACACTGAAGAATAGGGGCTCAATTATGGGACGGGTACTCGCGGTTCGGACTACTCGGGCTGCGTGTGCGTGACTAGGGTCGCAAAAACGTGCTAAATGTAGAGACAAAATCGATCGTTACAGCACGAATTATGTCCTTCTTATGACATAGGTAATCATTGTTTGGCATCGTGTTTCTTTATTGTTTTCTTACGTAGAATCACAAGATAAATATTCTGAACACATTTCTCAAAGATACGTGACAAATCCTTTGACATATAACCGATAGGCTTTAATCGTTACATTGCTATAATTTTCAAAGTTGAGTTACAATTTTTTTATTACATTAATTGCTGTTCCTGTCGTGTATTTTGAGGTTAGAAGTCAAGTGACTAGACAATATTGCGCGAAGAAGACTGCCTTTTAAAGGTCATAAAATTGTAATTGAACATCTGGAAACATCGATTCTTGCGTATTTATTGTAAAGAAATCACGCAACTTTACGTCAATTTTAAACTAATTCTTTTATGAACACTACAAATCTAGATACTTATTTATTTAAAAAATGTTTTCATACTTACTTAACTTGTATCTTTTAAACGGTACTGCTGATATTATTTAATAAAGCACATCGTATGGGCAGTGTAGACAGTCCAGCAAGTCACAAGCACCTTGCTACCCATGTGTGACTCACGCTGGGCTGATTGGCTCATCCGGTTCGTTACAGACGCAATATACAATAGTCATTTTTAAAATTCCCATAAGTTCACCATTCGCGAGAAACAATAAAATATTCAGTTTGTATTGATAACTGTTTCGTTATTACGATTTACTATTTATATTGGCACTGATTTCGGTAATTTTTTTTATCCATAAGGTAAAGTTGAAATCTATTAATATTTTAAACGTCTAGTTTTAATGCTGTTGTTAACGCTTTTGTTTATTTATGAGTTTCAGTTTGCTACAGTAAGTAGTGTTTTTGACAGTTTTTCAACTCTAATTGTCTTATATATTAAATTGCTTATTGTAAGAAAATGTTTAGGGATTAACAAGTGAAAAGTGTTTACCTTGTTTATAAACTTTACAATACTTTTAAAGCAGGTGCATTGATAGAATAATAGTAATAAATTTTATGGATTTCATGTAATATCAACCATCTCATCTCTTTATGTGACAGATTTATGTACTTATAAATTGGTGTACTTTTTCAGATTCTTCAATCTAGTCATTTTCTAAGTCGTTATGTTGAACCTGGCTGGCATATCTCGAACTGCAGTTGGTTTTTTTTTGTCACTGCTCCGCATCCACGCTAAGTGCAAATGTAAATGGGTATCGTCTCGTTTACGAAGATGTTTTATGCACTCGAGTGGCTGTTTAACGAAGTATCTGCCATCGTTTTGTATTTCAATGCGCACGCTGATAAAAGAAACTGCCAACTCAGTGTGTAATTCTATAAAAATTAAATAGCTACTACGGCTAGGACAGAAGTTAACATTATAAACGCATACAGATTTAGTATGGTCTACATTAGTATTGCAGTGACATTGAACAACAGTTGTTGTACAACCGTGGATAATTCTAACAACAAAACAACAGCGCCCACGCACAAGTAAATCGTGGTCGTGAAATCTTTTTTTTTCAACTTATGAGTAGTAAGTAGGTCAGTTTTGGATGACATTCAGATATCGCGGATAGTGGGCGGTGCATCGCGGGCCCACGTGCTCGGCTCGAGGTGAGCTGTTGGCCCGCAACCGCAAACCTGTTCCAGGGGGACCGCTTTTGTCAGGAGAGCGGACACATTCGCTGATATCTCTCCTCCGTTTTCTGTTCTATTGGCTTGCTGCAGATAATTTAGTTGAAATAGATTCAAGCCTCATTCTCATTACGAATTATACATTCACTTATTGTGAGAACTTATAATCTTATAATAGGAGAAGATTAAATATAATAAAGAAGTAGAAAAAACAAAATAGAAGAAGAAGAAATAATGGTAGAAGTGGCCGGTACAGGGTGAATTTTACATACATACATATGTACATACATTTTGTTACATATTACTTTACGAATATTTTCATGTAAATGTAGCTTGCCCTAGGGTAAGCTTATATGAGTGGTACGTTTAATTTTAAGCAAATTAAAAATGCAAACTACAGATCTTCTACCAGTTGCTCTCGTTTTTCGCTGGGCGTCACTCTAACTTGGGACAATTTCTCTTATTCTTGTATTCGAAATTGCTTTTATAATTTGATCGCTCATAAACAAATTTTTTATATAATTTTATGTATGAATAATGGCCTTTTCTGAACTAGATAATTCATTCATTGAGACCTTTTGATTGCCTCGTTGGTCGAATGGTTGCAAGTGCGACTACCGATCGGGAGGTCCTGGGTTCAAATGCCGGGTCGGGTACTATTCGATTTTTCTAATTTAGAATTTTGAGTAGTGATTCGGAATCTGGATGTATGCCCGGTGTATGGCAATAGGCTCACGACCTATTCCATTGTGGGACTTACACGTAACTGAGGAAACGTGGGGGTGTACTACACTCCTTTGCCAACCCCTTTGGGGATCACAGGCGTGATGTTACCTTTTTTTAGACCTTTTAATGTGAAAATATAACAGTGTGAGAATTGTAATAATCATGTCGGTACACTGGTGATTCTATAACCTGCAATGTGCCACTCTCTCTTCTTAAACGCATCACCTCACCCAATATTTTAGTTTAATGAGCGTGCAACAAAATGTTTGCAGGATTCCTTATTTGTGTAACTTAGTAAAAAAAAAGTCTACATCTTGTGAGTCACGTTTCCTTCCAATGACAATAACGATTTCGTCTTTTCTTTCCTCAGAAGTTCCCTTAACTTTAATGACATCGTGACATTATACGGAGAGCCTTATCACCTCGTTATCGTTAGCGTTCGCTGGAAGTAAATCTTTCCGAGATAAGCCGTCTTATGCACACAAATTACTCCTTATCGATATTCCCAGCTAATGATTTTATTCTAATCTGCATACAGTGTACGACCGTCGCAAAATATGAACATTGTTAGTTTATTTTGTTAATAAATTCGGAAGGACCTCGTACAGGTCCGAAACTAGTCGGGCCAGCCCAAAAACGTACGTGAGTTAAGCCGGTACATTTGTAATCATTAATAAACTCATCACCTATTCCATGAGACGTAAATCTAACTGGTGAAACGTGGGAGTGTATTACGCTCCTCTGCCTACCCCGTCGGGGATGATAGGCGTGATAATACGTTTATTTTGTCCAATTACAGGCACATATACACATACTTTAATTACTATTATATAAGCCCTGATAAAGTGATCCAAATCCTCAAATCCACTAGAAACGATCAACAATAAAATAGTCCAGGAAATAATCAGCTACTGAACTCTGGTTTGACATGTATGAGTTTCTCCGTTAATTAGAGATAATATCGGTATCCCGTTAGTGTCGTATCTGGACAGCGCGTAGAAATTCTCCTGCCGCGGCTTGCGCCGGCGCACGCAGCCGCTGGATGCCCGACATGAATAATAAACCAATCCACTTCCTGCCGGGCGATAAGCGCTTCACACAATGTACATCACAGTACCATGTACTGATGCTCCACGGCCGCACGCCCAGCGACTCCCGCTTCGCCTAACCACACAATTAAACACGAGTGGATGAAGGTGATACGTAACAATTTGTATATTTCTTTATTTTTCTACATATATGAAAGTCTTATCACGTGAATATAGTCTTTTTGCTTGAAATACATCTAAAATAAATGTAGCCAGTGTATAAAAGTATTTTTAAGTTACCGAAATGTACGAAATTTCCATTTCAGTAAATGCAAATTAGAAACATAACACCTCAATTTACTCATGTCTTCAACCTCTTCAAACTCGTAGAACTACATTTATATGTGCATAAGACATGCGTGAACCTGTATTTTAATTTCCGAACGCAGCAATACTATTTATGTCAAACGCCGACCTTGTACCTTCATGTTAATGTACGGAACAATTTGTGTCTGACAATTAACTTACATATTTTATTGTTCGCTCTACATTTTGCTGGAATATTAAATAGAGAAGGAACGTCCGATTAGATAAAAGATATAGTTCACGCCAGTCATATTGTTCGTTTTTCCCCAACATTCAATTACATGATAAATGTGTGGTCATTCCTCACAACAACGATTTTATTGCTTTTAACATTGTTTGCGTAAACACTGATCCGTGATTGCTATGGATTAAAATTTTCATTTGGGTATGAAAATTTAATGTGAGAATCGATTTAAAATTTAAAACGACGTAAATGTGTTTTGGGGAACTGACGAGTGAACATTATTTCTTTTATTGTAGGCTTGTTGGTGACGACCGCTGCTTGTTTGCCTACCTTGGAAGTCCATTACGTGTCTAACGTCATTACCGTTGAATCACTGCTCGCTTCGAACATCGTTTATGCACCTCAACAGAACAGTATCGGACATATTTCTTGGAAGTGTCAGTGAGTAAAATATTTGGAATTCACTGCAATTCTAACGGAAATTAGATAAACTCCGAGTGTATGTGTATTAGGCTCAGATGTTTAATTTTATTAATATACGAGTACTTGTATTGACCTTTAAATTTTAAAATTAATTCCATTAATTAAAGACAGGGATGAATGATATTGAAAATTAGTACTTGCTGCCTACCCCTAAAGAACCCTGACGTGAGGACATGATAATAATATTTTTTGTATAATAATACGAGTAGGCACTATATTTTCAAGGCTTTGCGTCACATGAATACTTAGGTGCAACCGACGGGTTTAAGGTAAACAGGAGGTCGGTTATAATTTTTCCATCTATCTTATTTGTCACGTTGAAATTGTTGATAAGCGAGTGATTCCATCACAGTTCTAGAACGAATGAGCGATACGCCTCTATAATATTTATTACAGATAGATATTTTGAAGGCTAATCGGATGAGTACGTAGATAAAAAGTCGTGATAAAAAATATTTAATTTTAAGCATTACGAAAGATTCATAATTTGTGATAAAACATAAAATTTTTGGCGCTTTGTGCTCTCTGCCTACCATTTATAGGTATATAAATAACAAACAACCCCTCTTGTTTCTGATTTAATGAACAGTGTCTCATTAAGTCAAGAAATAGAATATTCAGAAAGCAACACAAATAATATCAAAACTTGCGCGTTTGGTCTCTTTACGTAGAAGTAGGGCGGGTATAGAAAGACAGGTATAGTTTTGTTTTTGGGCTTGTGCGGTGTGAATCGATTTCAACAAAACATTTCAGTCATAAACTATATGTTATTAAACTGTACATGTATGTATTGTTATCATCTATAAACATTCGAAATATTAAGTAAATACGTTTTAAGGTTAAATATCACTTGCTAACGGTGAAGAAAAACATCGTGAGGAAACCTGCACACCTTACAATTTATAAAAAAAAAAAAATTCTAAGGTGTGTGTAGTCTGCCAACCCGCACTTGGCCAGCGTGGAAGACTACGGCCTTAACACTCAATATGAGAGGAGACCCATATTCCAACTGTGGAATGACAAATGGGGCGGTTATTATTTTTATTCAGTAAATATGCCTTTAAAATTGTGCTGACTTTCCATTTCTATATTATTCAATATCGTTCAAGGACTTCTACCATAACAACATCTTTAGAAGACTTTAATAATCGAGCAGTCTTACAGAAGATTTTAATGCGTTCGCTATTTATGTTAGCCGATAAATTACAATATAGAATTAGTAATTGAGTTGGCACAGGCTCCTCTACATCTGCTCTATGTCCGGTCACTCTGCGGGCCGACAGATGAGAGATATATCTGTTTTAACATAACTGCAACATTGGCTATTAACGGCATGTGTTCCGTTGATTTTAGGTTACGGAGTCGCCACGGCCGCGTGTCCACTAATTAGCGTCGGCAAGCTGTCATTCACATGGACATCACCATACCCAGTTGGATATTATGGTTTAAAAGAGTTTAGCAGATGTGTTTAAACCTTGAACAAGGTATACGTTACTTTGTTGAACTGAAGTGTTGTAAAAATGTAGATATAAGTAGTTTAAAGCAGAATACTAACTAAAAACTATTGAAGAGCGATCGTGAATAAACACACGCTAATTCATTTTTGACAATCGAACTTTGCTTGCTATATTTAAGGGTGTTTACGAGTACTCGGTTCAGCAGCAGCGTGTCAGGTCTGTAAGCATCGAGATATGTGACACTTTGTGCTTTCTGCCTACCCTGTAAGATATCTGACGTAATGATGTAATAAAAATTAGCTGTTATTATTCTTAGTTCGTATTTCATCTAAGTTTTTTTATACCTACTCAAGCAATAAAATCGCTTTCCGGCGCGTACGTGATTTCTAGTCTCGGACTGCATTACGCACTCATCCAAATGAGTTGAGTGATTCAAATCATACGATCAGACGTCGTTCTATTGGCTGATTTAGAGATCAGAGTTCCCAACGTTGTGTAAGTGAGCGTTTGAGCATTGATATTTTTTCGCTATTGTTAGTTAAAGCGAAAGTAAGCAGGTAGAAAAATGTTTGCTTAAAATTACGTGCCATCGTCGGATTGACAGTCAAACAATCGATGTTTACGAATTGTGAGTACTTAACGGTAATGTTCGTAATATTTATTGTCTTAGTCCACTCATTTGTAAAAGAGAATATTTTTATTATTGACTATCATTAAAATCTGAAGAGTCTACTTATTCAATAGGAGTTGTATTCTGATTGCCATTACCTATAAATTTTATTACGTGTTAAAATTTGAAAATTGCGCTAAATACTTTTAGTATGTAAGTAAACTTCCGGGGTAAAATCTTGACACATGTCTTTATAAAAATTTGCATTTTAGGACCCAAGTAATGTCAGTTGCTGTAAGGGTGAAGGAAAACATTGTGAGGAAATCTAGGGACCATAGAGTTCCCCAGAAAGTTTTCTAAGGCGTGTGAACTTGGCTAAATTGGTCTTGGCCAGCATGTGGCAGACCTGGCCTTGGATTTTTGCAACCTGCGAGCAGAACCGTGAGTGCAGAAAAAATGTATTGAATGAATGAACGAATGAAAATATTCCAGTATCTACAATTAATATAGTATACATATTGTAACACACAAGAAAGAATATTTTCTGTTGGACACAACGTGTCTGAAGCTAGAACGGGCCGCCGTGACACATGGCTAACGGTAGTTAAATTTTCATGCCGTCCGTAAACAGGTTTCGAACAAAAGGAAAACCGCGTGTGACGCAAATTAATAAATCATTTTTCTTATTTCCTATGACATCCTTTTACCGTATTAGCTGTCTTTGTTTACGCTACTTTTCCTTCGTAACTCTCTTGGCTTGAACGTGTTAAAGCGATACCCGTTATTGTCAACTAAAGCGTCATTATTGGTGTCGCAAGTCATAAACAATGATTTCCCTGCTATAACAGAACAATATAAGGACAGTCACGAGTCATTCTGCATGCGTCAGCACACTTCCAGTAGGTAAGTGTGTTATTTCGATTCAACAGCTGATCTTCTACATTTTGTATGACATTACTTAGTAATCTCTATATAGTTAAATTTAATATGTACTAGCTTGACTTCCATATGTTTACACCGGACCTCGCTGCGCTCTACATGAATTCCTGAAGAAAGAGCTTTGACAGGTTCGAAACTAGTCGGGCTATCCCCAAAAAAAATCGTAACGAACCCGGTACATATGTACATATATGTACATACTTACAAAACGTTAAATAGTAAGACTTGTTAATACTTAACCAATGTACCAACGGGTCTTTCATATTATATTTCTTACAAATCAATATAATAACCGCTTAAAGGGATTACAGAGGAGGATTGTGTGTCAGTGGGCATTCGCAATTTCGATAATCGGCACAGATAACCTGCCGTACGAGCAGTGCGAGGCGATGTCGCAAGCGAGGAGACCGCGACGCGTACAATAATATGTATTATACACACCCAGGCGAGGGCTTTCAATTGATATATTTTCGAAACCGGTCTCCGTTTTCATAACATGCTTAGTGCGATGATAAGCTGTCTTGTCGAGTCGCTTGTCTGGAACCACCACTGTCTCAGTTATTAATAACAGACGCATTCGGTCCTCGGATTTAATATGTGAATCTTATATTATATTAAATGGGTAAAACTAACGCTTGATTTCAATAATTTCATACTGATTGCAGTTAAATATGTTTTGTCTATTTGTTTATTCTTGTGTAATCTCAAATTAAGGGATGGGCTTTATTTCCAAGTCGCTTTTGCGTGACGTTGAGAACGCACGAAGCATATTCTTTTAGCAATGTTTGATTGAATTTGTAGGCTTTATAAATGGCAACACTGAGGAGCTGACGTCCTACATTGTGGTATCGAAGGCCAAAAGTCAATTTGGGGCGCAATCGGAGGCTGCACGTATCGCTCCCCAACAGTAAATGTCATGCAAACTGTCCACAGTAAGCGTTATGTAACACATAGCAACAGTGGTGTAATACAATCCTGCTGGAAAGGTCACTGAGGAAACTGAAGGCATACACAATCATGCCTTTATTCTGAGCAAACCACGATTTACCAGGCATGTGGCAAATTTTGGATTAACAATTAAAAGACGTGAGATATCACTCAGTCATATGATGATTAACTATGGTTAAAATGTTCTTATTACATTGTCTCCAGTTATGTTTTTAAGAACAATATACATTGAATAATACCTTTTGTAAAAATGTTTTTATTGCATTCTGTCTTTAGTTATGTTCTTAAGAACAATTAGCATTGATAGGTGATATTTTATTTTTCGAGCCTACGTCGCCGATGCCACAGCCTCACGACGATGAGACGTGAATTACATTTTCGGGACGACCTTTACGTCAATTTAGGGTGTTATAGGGAATCAGTAACGTGCATATTGGATATTCACCGCGTTTTCGGGCAGAATTTAATGTAAAATGATTGACACGCTTTTTTAGCTTCTAGAGCTCGCGTGTTGGGTATTTCTGGTAACCGCTGTATTGACGTAAGCCGTTCGAAGAACGTGGGAAGTACGGTGCGATTCTCTTGTTTGTTAGCGAACAGTTTAATAGTGTTTTGAGGGGAACTAGTAAAATGTAGCGCACAAACCAAAATGTTTTATTACTTATCAAACCTTGAGCCGAAGTAGTCCACTCGTATAACAGGTCACTGTAACTAAGTACCTATTTATGTTCATTGTGAAATAAAATTATAGAAAAAAAATCTCACGCTACGTATATTTTTCATTAAAACGCTGATATTGTTTATTATCAGCAAAGGTCGTCTAAATGAAAACAAAAAGATCGTAGAGAGTCATTGTGTTCCAACAGAGCGTGTGAACGCGGAGTTGAAAGTGTGTGTCGGAACAGGACTCACTGAACGCGGCGCCCAATAACAGTGTCCGCTGTTGGAGCGAACGTGGTTCTGAATGGCTTATCATTGTTACAATCATAACTAAATTACGCATTTTATAATCTCAGTATCACGAAAATTTATATTCTAACTACACATTCGTACATCGATAACAGTACTCGTACGTATGTAATATTGCTCAAAGTATTCGCTTCAATAATAAGATAACACCTTTAGTGATTTTCGAAAAAGGATTCGAACAAATTGAAGAAAAGTTTGAAAAGTCGTTTAATAATATTCTTTATGAATAAATTCTATTTTTTACCATTGCGTATTTTCTCACTACGTTCTTTACAAATTAATCAATTAAGTCCTTTATACCGTTAACATTTCAATTTTATAAGCTTACCTATTTAGTAAAACCAAAAACGTAACAGGACGCCTGTAATTCCCGAAGGGGTAGGTAGAGGAGTGTAGTACACTCCCATGTTCCACCAATTACGTTTACGTCCCATGGAATAGATGGTGAGCCTATTGCCACACACGGGGCACTGATCCAGACTTCAATTCACTACTAGAAATTCTAAAGTATAAAAATCCATTAGTACTCGACCCGGGTTTTAAACCCAGGACTTTTCGTTCGGCAGTCTCGCTTACAACCACTCGACCAACGAGACAGTCAAATTTTCAGTCTAATATATTTTATAACTAAATTGTTTTATAACAACTGCATTTAGTATACTTATTTATAGAAGCACAGGATAAAAAAGATTTGGTCACAATTAATGGCTAGTTTTCGTAAACAACGTTTATGTACGCAGGTACTGAAGGAGTCCAAGTCTGATCTACTTAACGGATTAGGTTGGTAGAGGGGTCAGAAGATTCCAAAACCGGCGTACACTTATGAAGATAGCGACGAATCTAGCAAAACCACGTCGGGTCTGTAAAGATAGAAATTTTTGGAACTAGGTGTACTTTGCCTACCCATTAATGGACCTGGATTGACGATATAATAATAATAATTTAACAACCAATATTTGGATTAATTATTATTAAATTAATTTATTTAAATTATTATTAATTTAATTATTAGGCTGCAGGCAGATGCTGGATGCTTCAAGTCGACGACAGCGCGCGATGATGCTCATTGAGGGAGGCCTATGTCCAGCAGTGGACTGAGATAGGCTGATAGCGATGACGATGAACCAATTATTTTAATTCAATACCCTTAGCATATTTATTTATAGAAATATATAATAAACAGGACTTTGTCACGATTAATATTCAGCTGAATCATATGTCTAAAAATAATTTATGAAGTTGAGCAGAGGATAATGTAATTCAGAATAGTATATTACCAAGAAATTAATGCATAGCTCAGTACTAACGACTTCGCTTGAATCATTCGCGGTGTATGGTAGCCCGAGGATATTAGCATAATCGGGAATTATGGCTCGCGGAGGGGGCATTGAAAAGGCTTGCACGCATGGCTGTCTTGTTACGGAGTTCCTTCCTCTTGTTGTAATAACGACAGAATATATAATTAGCTGTCCTTACTGTAAAGAGAATGTTATGTAACCTTTGTATTCTATTACCTGTCCTATTACAGACCGACGTGGCCGAATATCTATTAGTTATTGGAACCAATGTTTGTATTGCGAAGGGAAAGTGATGTTTTTTATTTATGTATTGTACAGATCGCATTGCATTGGTATAGTTTAAAATTATAATGAAATTATCAAATATGTTAAATAGTTAATCTTTGGTTAATTCCAAATCATTAGTTAACTCGAAAGTATCGATTGATAAAATAATCTCTCGTCACGCCGCGATGTTCTTCATCTATTCTTCGTTCTATTATTTATCTATGTTTTTATTCGCGTATTTTAAAAAATTAATAACATGTGTTGGTGTACAGTGCGCAGATTATTACGCAGTGAACTTACGAATGTTGCCAGCACAATTAACTGCTGATGGTTCGCGCTTGTGACGATAGCTTTTGTCATAATCAGAAAGTACGTGTGGGTTTCATGTGTTAGCGCAATTCCGTGGCTAAATGAATAAGTAGGTTAAAAATATTTATTTGTCTGCCGCCGTTCTTATTTCTTGATGTGTTGACCATGTCTATTAATGCCGTCATAGCCGGCGCTGTATTATGTAATTTTATATTGTGCTATAATACGTATTATAGCAAATGCAACGGATGGTAGCTATAATACTATATAATGTCTTTGTGGTCATTATCTGCGTAATAATATATACCGTGTTATACCGTGTCTATACCGAGATGTCTTTGCTTTAATATATGTACTTACATATATTAAAGGTCCTTTTGCGACAACTTTATTTTATGTGTTTATACGATTCCCGGTAATGACACATGTATTGTTTATTTTTATTACATAATCACGTCAAGTATCCATATGGGGTAGGTAGAAGTCATTAAACATTCATTTTGAAATGAAATCTTGAATCTTGAAAGGATAAGCTTGTCATCATGTTTATGAAAATCGAATAAATATTTCCGGTGTTACTCAATTAGGTTTTTATAACTACAATTTACGAATAAAATTATTTTAACTTTAACATAACAAATATGCAGTGATAGCCTAGTGGTTAAGAAAGTCAGCCTCTCACTCCAAGGATGCTGGTTTCAAATCTATGGCGCGCACCTCTTTACAAAAGTGCGTTTTAAATTTAAATATCACTTGCTAACGGTGAAGGAAAACATCGGGACGAAATCTGCACATGTTAGAATTTACAAAAAATAAATTCTATGGTGTGTGAAGTCTGCCAACCCGCACTTGTCCAGCGTGGCAGACTATGGCCTTAACTCTCTCAATATAAGAGGAAAACCATATTCCAACAGCGGAATAACAATGGGTCGATTATTATTATTTTATTATAACAAATGTAGAGAATACTCAGTTATCTGTATTTTTAAATACGAGTATAGAAGTGAGTTTAACAACTGTTGGAACGTTTGCGGAAATGTATTGAATGGCGCGGCGACCGTTCGGATATAAATATTGCTTTTAGAACAGTTTATATTAGACTCAGGCCTCTGATATTTATTTTGATTCCCTGGCGGCCACGGGGGGCGTGTTTTCACATCTGCCGCGACGTACGGAAAGTGTTAACCCACATTATGTTTCATTTCATTCTGTTTGTATTTAGTCTTCATGTTATATGCATTGTTTTTTGCGTTTCAGACAGGATTCTTTCGACATCTTATTTATGTAACCGTTATGACGTTTCTGACCATAATTCCCACGTTGAGCTTATGCGTTTGACAGGGAGAATGGATTGGATAATGTGCCAAAAACCATTAGTATTTGCAAAATATGGGAGCTCAAACAATTTTATTCTAGGTTCTTTTTCATTCTAATTTAATTCAAACAATCAAAGGTAGGTAATCAATTGGCTTATCTATATTCATACATATATTGAGCAATGTCCAATATAATGTTACAATAAATAATAATAATAATCGACCCATTTATCATTCCACTGTTGGAATATGGGTCTCCTCTCACATTGAGAGGGTTAAGGCCATAGT
>DWJK01000028.1:0-36375 GCA_018248815.1 Croniades pieria auraria
TTAGGGCTTGTGGTATGTGTGACGAAAATACTTGACGAAGTTTCCTATATTTCCTATTTCCTTATTTATATGCAACGTTAAAACTTTTACATCCTAAAGCTTTGTTGTCTAATAGTATATTCTTAAGAGTACAGCGTCAGCGGCGAACTTATTGCCTATCGTTTATAAACTTGTCAGTTAATATTTATATGTAGCATTTAATAGGTAGCAATCTTTCGGCATGTTAGATACTTACTGCAAAGACGCGTGGTAAATCGAAACGTTACTCGAGACACATTTTTTCATACATTGCTACATGAAGCCTAGGGATTAGGTTCTGTAAGGACCGTTTATGAGTAAATAAAACTGCATGTGTTAGGTACATAAAGTATCATTAAAGTATGAATGTCGTTTAGAAAGACGGAAGGTAAAGGAGTTAATTTATTTTCTGTTTTTTCAATGCTAGCTATACAGTTGAAGGAGATAAATACTAGTCTATTTGCTGTAGAAGAGAAACCATGATCTTTGAAAGTGAGTTTTGAAATTTTAGATACAAGTACTCATCTGCCTCGTTGATAGTGGTTGTAAGCGCGACTCTCGATCGGGAAATCTTGGATTCAAATCCCGGGTTGAGAACTAGGATTTTTATATCTTGAAGTTTCTAATTAATCTAATAAAATTATTTAACGTTTATTTCATATTGAAACTAGACTGAGATGAAAACTTCATTAATATACTTGAATACAGCATTACAGGAGGCTACAATGACGATAACATCTAGTGCATTCTAAAACATTAACCAATACGAATACATTCTTTGTTCTTAGATTTTTTATTTGGTTATAGGCTGGCATTGTAGCATGCTTATGTAAATCAATAACCTTTTTTCATTTTTTCAAAAGAAATTAATTAAATAAGCTTGTGGTCGTAAACAGCGAGAATAATCTTTAGAGGCGTCAGTACACGAGTTGCCGCAGTGCGAGCATTGAAACAAAATTTATCGGGATAAAATAATACAAAACAGATATTATAAATATAATAATATTTATTTCTTCTCATGAATCATACAAGTAAACAGGTTGGTTGACCAAACGCTCATTCCTAATATTTACATAGCCACTGTACTTAGCGGGAGATCTATATACCTACAAGTTAACGAGCTGTATTTACAAAGACACAGGGATCATCTTGTAGCGACCTTACTCTAGAGCCCTGGGGGCCTGCCACTAGAACGCGGCATTTAATGAGATTATCTCGCCGATTGAAGGGAATCCAAGTTTTGAGCAATTGTATGCTGTTATTTTAAATATATTCGAGATACAGTCTGAATACCCTGTATATCCTTGGATTGACTTCAATAACGCACCTATAAGAGGTTCGATCACGCGTCTACTAATTAAATAAACTCGACTTTCACTCTACAAGTCACTGAAAATCCTTAAAAAGCACTCACTTTTGAAGAATTTTCGACTAATAAATACAAAAACTTGAATAGTGTTGTATGTATTTTCATGTGTGTTCAAAAAATGTTTAAACTTAATTCAGACAATATTCTAACAATAATCTCAAAGTAATTAGAACCATACGTCAGGGAGCCAAGTTAGTGAAAACAAAATGAAACATTGCTGACTAAATAAATTTAGAGAACCACTCAAGGCAAAATAAAAGAATTAATGCAATCTACTTACAATACAGCAAATCGTTTCTCGAGTTTACAACACAATAATAACAAATATACTTAATAAAAAATCAACGACAGAAATGGACATGAAATAGTAAACAAATGTAACATAACAATGAAACAAGAAAATTTAAAACGTAGACTTTTTATCCATATCTTACTGATAACAACCTCCCGAGACACTACATTTCCAACACAGTCCTAGTATGTTTGGTAATGAAAAAACATTTTTTTTTTTACAAATATGAAACTAAACAATAGCAGCGCTAAAATTCTTAAAAAGTTCTTTGAAACATGAAATATGTGTGCCAAAAGTTCTTACAGGTACATAAATAATTGTCACTTATGTAGACTAAAGTTTCATCCACTCTGGAATCATGGAATTCGAAATAGTTTTTTTAATAACATATTTCCAAAATAATAACTGTCTTTATACCCTTGGCAATATATTTTTTTTCATTTTTCATTTCAAATTTCTTAAAAGTATAAACAGTATTATGAACCTCTTGGCTCCTACATAAGGTAATGCAAGTGACATTGAAGTTACTCTGTTCATGTCCAATATAACATCTGAGGACGAAAGGTTTGCCTCTACAGTTCAAATAAAACATTCATTGTAAATTTGAACATGAAATAAAACACCATACATAACTCATAATGGATTTGTGCACAAATATTACATAATATATAAGGGTAGTAAGTATTATGGTATTAAAATTTGCATGGTCAAATTTTATAAAGGTGTTATACTTATGTCTAATTGCAAGCCCCATGTAGAACTTAATTGATTATGGTTATGTCAGGTTTTAAGGATGTTTGTAAAATGTTGCAAAATAAAGTGATCAGACAGAACAAACTAGTGAAATTGCTTTACTTCTTTCTGTGTTGTGTGAAATCGTTTATGATAGATAAGTAAGAAGCCAATTCGGACAATCAATCTAACAGTGAAAGTTTACATAATATATAAGATACAATGCAATCATATTATTCTCTAAACCATTCTTAAATATCATATTATTGAATGTCCTCCACTTATGGTATCTAAAACTATGAGATCGATTTAAAAACAGTTTCCATCTTCATCAAATTATATAGAAATGTTTTTTTGGTTCGCATACCATATTACGAAAGGGCCTCTCATAGAGTAATATGCATTAATTGTAACGTGAAAAATCTCGGAACTATTCAATGTATGAATTATTTCAGGGAAAACATACGTTTTAGACGATCCTTAAACAATTTTAGGCCTCAGTTTCATATCTCAAATGTATTTTTAAATTTCGAATCATCGTATCGGGTAGCTACATCAGTTCACATACTATCATACAAGCGGTCACTGAAAAACATTCGATCAACACACTCACATATGGGTCCATGGACGCATACATCACTCGCTACGATCACTCGCGCTCGATGTTTGGATGCACGCGCTTCTTGATGCGTCCGATGTAGTTCTGTCCGCGCGCGAGCGGCGCGTGCGGCGCGGCGGGCGGGCGCTAGGTGTCGGCCCCCTGCAGCCGCAGCCAGGCGTGAAAGCGCGCGCGCCGCGCCGCGTGCAGGCGCGCCTGCGACGCCTTGGCGCTGCGCAGGCAGCCCGCGCGGTACAGCTGCTGCGGCCGGGACGTCACCAGGCGGATGGTGGTGGACAGCGTGCACTCCGAGTGGTCGTGCAGCCGCGGCGGCTTGCGGCGGCGCGCCACCGTGCGCTCGGTGCCGGCGGTGGGCCCGGTGGCGGCGTGCGCGCTGGCCGCCGGCTCGCCCCCGTTGCGTCTGGCGTTCCGTCGCAGGAACACCGGCTTATTAGTCGTCTGTGTCACCGTGTCGGGGCGCGAGTAGCGTTCTGCGTACAGCGACCAGGCCGCTAGCCGCGAAACCGCCTCACCCGGCGCCGTAGGGCGGGAGGGCCGGCTGCTGCTCTGTGGGTTGTACAAATAATACCATATCATCATATTATTAAATCAAGAATTCAGTTTACTTTCAAGTAAAGCGGTTTTCCGAGTGGACGGAACTAATTTTATAGATCACTTTGAACAGTTCACTTTATTGAAAAAATATAAAAAAAATTGTCAGCACATCTTAATTATTAATGTTGTTATATATATCCAACTTTGCATATATTTACATTTAGCAGCATATATTGCATATTACAATGTTGTACACATTCCATTGTATCCTCAGTGACAGAGAGTAAAACGGCCAAACATAGGTGGTACCCACCTGGTTATTGTTTGTCGGTGAGTTTCTAGAGCCATCGTTGTTGTGATGCGGCGAAGTGCGACCTTCGCTGGCGCCCTCCAGCAGCTCGAACGTCACCTTGCACTCGTCACCGCCGTACTGATAATATTAAAAGGCATGCATACATAAATTAGGAGTATTAGCGTATTTACTATGTAATTAATCTCTAACTAGTGTAATCGGTGGTAGCAGATTAACGAGTGTGGTAGTATGGAATACGTTACCTATCGTTACATGTCTGTGTAATAGCAGGGTTGCAGACTTAACGCAATAGACATACGAATCTGACATCTTATCGGTCTAGTGGTTCTAAGCAACGGCATCGTCATCAGCCCATCTCAGTCCACTGCCGGACTTAGGCCTCCCCCAAAGAGCGCCATCGCCCTCTAAGCAACACTGCTAAGCAAAAAGTTTTGGATCCGATTACCGGATCGGGCAAAACATTATTTAGGTTGAGTAATCCTCTCAGAAGTCTGAACTTGTGGCTAGTCTTATGTCAAAGGCTCGCCGTTTATTCCATGGAACGAACAACATAACTAGTGAAAAGTGGCGAGTACTACACTCGTCTGCGTGGAGGCAATACGGTAATAACAATATCTTTGAACTTACAGACGGTCATCCGATTCCAAAGTAGGCGTCAAGGGAGCACGTGTTACGGTACAGCGATTAGCTGATAAACTACATACATATATTCATGAAATATACAGGTACGTAGATAGATACATGTGGACGCGACGCCAAGAGCCATACCAGTTTGACGAGGAAGGCGGTGTGGTCGCGGCGCAGGTAGCGCGCGGCGCGGCGCACGTAGGCCAGCGGGCCGCGCATGCCGCCGCGCGCCGCCAGCTCGGCCGCGCGCCACGACCACGGCTCCGACACGCAGTGCTGCAGCTGCGCACCGATCGCGCTCGTCAGTTCACCCGCTCCGGTTACGATACTTATATTTAATATCGCGCACGTCCTCTCACAACGCTACTAGTCAAAATCTCGCTGCGTTCGATACCGATTGAATCTTGTCATCGCTCGAGATCTACCGAAAAGTGACGTACGGATACGAATGCCGACCTATTTTTTCTTATTTTCCTTTTATCCAGTTGGACTAAAATATACATTTCGAGTGTACTTTCTAACCCCTGCAGAATATGAATATACCCCCCATTCATTACCACGCATTTATGTAATGGGAAAGTTCCATTCAAATAACGAGGCTCAAGAGTAAAAAAAAACATTACATGTCCTAAATTGATCTTTAAAAAATCCTTAACTGAGACATCAGTAGGAAGGCAGCATGTGTGTATCAACACAGACAATCAGTTGAAGCACATCACATGTGAATCATCATCATCTCTTTTGTTCACAGCATAGTAATTTAAAATGGTCGATAGTGACGGCTGTTTTTGGCTACTTTGGTATTATTTCGTTACCTGTCGAACAGCGATAGACACCAGCTTGTCCAGCGTGTAGGCAGGGTAGGCTTTGATACCGAGCATTTCACGAGCGGCATCCTCATAAGCAGAAGGCTCCGTGTTGCCGTCCAGCACCCCTTTCACTAACTCCAAGAGGGCGCTGTAGTACTGGGCTGGCGATGACGCGTCGGCCGGTAAATCTGTACAGGCAACAAGTATTGTTTTATTTGCATGCAAAAGTATTATTGTCACATAGAGGCTTAGAGTTGGGCAGTCACAACTAAGTCGTTTTATTTACGTACTTTTATATAACGTATATCTATAATAATGTTTATAACCATGACTGACTGGTTATTCTGTATACTAATGATATAATCGCCTAAATAAAATAAGAAAGTAACTATCCACATTAACTTGCAATGGATAACATTTTTTCACAGGACAATCAGCATAAAAATGCAAAATATAGAGACATCAGTAGGAAGGCAGCATGCATGTATCACCACATATATTCTGCCGAGGTACATCGCATGTATATCATCATCGTCACTATGTCGTAAATTCTTCAATGATTAATATATATTTATTGAAATTAAACAACTTTCCTGATGCGGTAAACATTTTTCAAGCTTTACGAAAATTCAATCAAAAGTAACATTCAAATAAAACTTACAAGCAGAGAGACAGCTGTTGCTAATATCTTATTAAGACATGGAACGTTTTTTATTGTGCAGGCATTGAAAAATTAATCGTCAGCTATTTCATGCAGAGTATTTCAGCACTTACACAGCTTTTAATTTATGCAAAGAAAAACGCCATCGTGATGAATAAGTTAACGTAATATAATTGGGACCGTAGCTTATCCTTTGCTTGTTCTATCGTCTATAAATTATGGTGTCGTGAGCATAGAGATATCATATATAGAGTAGGAAAGACATCCGGCTGCCTGTAACCGGCGACGTCTGAAGGTTAGAAAGAGAGAAACGATCGCGATAGGCATACTGCATCTCAGTACTAACGCATGCGCAGCAAAAGAATCGCTCGTTTTTTTCAAATAATGAACTAACACCAGCGCTACTGTGCGTGCGCAAGTAGAAAGAGACAGAGACAGGTAGTCTCTCATTCGCTTCCTCTTTTTGTTTCGATGGACACGTTTTAGGCTGGCCCTACTCTATGCATAATATCTGTAGGGTGGCGAACGTGCACGCACTGGTGGGGCGCAGGCGCAGCGCCTGCGCGACGGGCGGCGGGCGCGGCGGCTGCGCGCTGTCGCCGGCGGCCAGCGCCAGCGCCGCGCGCCGCGCCGCGCCCAGGCGCGCGCACAGCGTGCCGTGCAGGCGCAGGAACAGGTACCACGACGACGTGCACACGAACCGCGCCTCCTGTATTATTCGACCGCACCCATTCTTTACAGACACTATTTTTTTAGACAAATTTACGGCGGCATACGATAGGTGGACTTATCGCTCTGGGAGCGATTATCGCTATTATTTTTTTATTATGTGGGTTCGAAGTTTCCAAAACGAGTATGATAACCTCTCACCTTTTACTGTTAGCTAGCAGCCATTTATAACAATTTCAAATTAGAAAAACTTAATTGTAGTCGACGCAGGGGCCGTACCCGGGATCTTTCGATCGACAGTGGCACTTGCGATCACTAAACCTATGAGGCAGTAATAAGGATAACGATTGCAATAAACACCTTGCCCCTACATCATAGACCTAAAGCGAATACTCACATTAGGTGGGTGATCCTTTAGGTTGTCCTCGATATCCTGCTCTGTCTTCACCTCAAGTTTAACACTACCGTCCTCGTTGCTGCTACTGCGTTTGATTGTCGCATTATTGCTCTCCACTGACAAACAAAAGATTATAATATTTAAATATATAGAAGTTCAGCCTGACTCTAAGCTACATGTTTCTCAGACAAATGAATGTACTAATCATATAGTTTTTATAGTTATCAATATATGTAAATAATACGCAAACAAAAATTTATTCTGTATCTCATTTGCTACTGCCGTACATCCCATTAAATCTCAATTATCATGTTTACATTTACCACTTTGTGTAAATAATGCATAACTAAACAACATTTATTACAAAAAGAGACATAGGTAACAAAACATCATGTATATACTACTATCAGATAAAATCTACAGAAATATGTGTGTCACACATCATCTCCAAATACTTTAAAACGAACATATAAGGTAGATAATTGAGTTAATAGTCAATTGTGCAAACCTTTAGTATCAGTGTTGTTGTTGTTCTTGGGCTTGTTCTCTTTGTCGATCTTGTTGTTACGGCCTCCCTTGTCCGAGTTGTTGTCAGACTCTGATGACTGAAACAATGATAATTCACATTAACATACCATTTAACTGATATTATGAGGTGATATGGACTATACTTCCAATTTCTAGCAACTGCCAATTTCAGTTTTGTTATTAGTTTAGAAATTGTGCACCTGAATTACTCTATCACATCTCTCTAATACCTTCTTCTCCAGCATTATCACAGCATTTTTTTGGTCTTGGATACTAGAAGACCTTGCTGTGTGCTCATTTAAATAACTTGGTTTGAGCTTACAAGACTATATTATTTTAAATATACCATTAAAAAAGACTCTTGCGTAAAAACCTGTAACCTGTAATATGTATGCATGCTACCATGTCACATACTATGTAAATGTATTATACACTATATACTTATGTAAGTGTTCTATTCACCTCATGTTTCTCCTGCTTCACCATAGGAGTTTTCTCGTCCGATCCAGGCTCAGCTGAAGGACTGACAGGACTGGCTGGATCCTCCTTGTCGTCTGTGAGGAGACATCACATACACAAATAATTTCATTACTAATTTTCAGATGGTTCTTTTGGCAATAATTGGAACTTGATTGGTTTGCTATTTCAGAGATAGAAAACTTACATTTGTGTTGAAACTAACAACGGTAATGAAACAACTTTTAAAGTAAAATTCTAAAGTTGTCAACACAGAAAAACCTACAGCACAAATATTTTTTTGTTGTGTTATAATGCTTTATTATAAGAGACATCAGTAGGAAGGCAGCATGTGTTGTATCACCATAGTTATTCTGATAAAGCACATCACATGTCTATCATCATTGTCTCCATAAACAACATCAAGTTGTACACATACTTTTCACCAATTATGATATTTATATCCTATAGAATTGGGACATTAAATATATCCATGCCTCTACATGATTGTAAATAACCGATTATTCACGACAACTCGCAATTATAATTTTGTATAATGCTAATACAAAAACAGACAATCTCAAAACTTACAAAAGAATTTCAATTAATATAATGTATTATTCACTTTGGATGTTCCTTGAGAGTTAATCAGAGCTACACCTAACAACTAAACATTGCATAACCTGCAATGCACTGTAAACTACAAAGGACCATACCTTCGTCCCTTTCATCATCGGAGAGAGGCTGGCGAGGGTGGGCCAGTAGGTCGGGCAGGAAATGTCTCAGCAACTGCTTAATGCGCCGTTTCTCAGCCTTCCCGATACCGGTCTGCCGTCTCGCGTGATGGATTAGCAGCTCAGCGGCGTCGCGAACTATTTTAATAGCTGTTGAAAACAATACTGTATGCTTACATCTATAAACAAATCTACATGGTAAGCATATCCCACAGTATTCATGAGTGATTTGAAGAATTGTTAACAGTTGAGGTTAATTTAATTTGTAATGTGACATGATATAGATTTCGTTTGAATAATTATATATTGTTGCAGAACATTTCAAATTAAAATTTAAGTTTAAGTGTTAACAATGGATTTCCACATAACACTACTCCTACATTTAATTAACTGACTTTATGGACTATGTCCAAACGGCAATCTTATTTAGAGGATGTCATGTGGATAACACAACACTAAAACAATTACAATACTTGTTTTTCGAAAGTCAATTGGACGTAATTATTATACCATAAATTTACACCATGTCACAGGAAAAATTGTATTACACCTTTTTTTGTCTTTTGGTCTAGATAAAAAATTTTTTTTAACATATATTGCAATTAGAATTGACTGTCTCGTTGGTCGAGTGGTTGCAAGCGCGACTGCCGATCGGGAGGTCCTGGGTTCAAATTCCGGGTCGGGGTGCTATCGGATTTTTCTAATTTAGAATTTCTACTAGTGACTCGGAGTCGAATTGTGCCCGGTGTATGGCAATAGGCTCACCACCTATTCCATTGTGGGACTTAAACGTAACTAGTGAAACGCGGGGGTGTACTACACTCCTCGGCCTACCCCTTCGGGGATTACAGGCGTGATGTTAAGTTTATTGCAATAGAAACATGTATAATATTGTATTTTTTTCGTCGTTCATGAACAGAGGATGTATTACATTTATTAACTTAAAATACTTAATATTTCACACCCCTTACAAAACCTGTCGTGATTATGTTAATAATTATAAAACAAACCTTCTTGCCGACTTGTCATTCCGTAGTCTACCACCAGGTGGGGGCCGGGTCTGCGAGCAGCGTATGCACTTTCCACCTCGTTAAATAGAGATTTGGAACGCATCGCCTTAAGATCGTTCTGCTTAAAGTTGATGCCCTGATGGTCGAGTGACTTCAGGTAATATTTTTCGTTTTGTTCACGCCACTGTTTATTAAAGCCCTGGAAAGGAACAAGTACATTGGTATTAAATCGGCCAAAAAAATATTTATGTAATTATCTAATGTTATAGAAACAATAAGGAAATATTTTTGGTTTTTGATGTCAACAAATGAAAATTTTTAATGTTATTAAAACTTTCATTATGATCTCTCTCAACAGCCTCTCTGTGCCTGGGATCATCAAAGCAATCACTAAGGTATTAGAAAAAATTATGGCAATTTGTAAATTATAGTTATATCATGACAAAACTTGTGAACTGTGGTCATTTGTTTGAAAATTATTTAGGGTTTTCCTTGCTTGGCACAGCACTTAATACCAGAGTGGAATTATATTTTAGGCATATATAAAAATATTACTTACATTTATTTGAACGAATATTATGACAAAAGTATTTATAGACTTAATAAAGTAGCACAGTTGGTGTACTACAAAAAGTGACCACAGCTCCTACCCATTGACCACCTACTTTTTTTTTAAATACACTTACAATTTTTTGCAATGAATAGGCGACCTAAGACCATCATTTCCAGATTCATGTATATTACACATTATTACAGTTATTAAGTCATTTTTTACCTTTTGCGCCTCTCTCCACTCATCCTCCTTGGCCTTGAGCCGCCGCAGCACCACTGGCACCGCCACCGCGGGGTTCTTCTTCAGGCCTGCGATTATGTCCACCGCCTGCCAAAAAACACAGTATGTTACATACACAACGGTTTTAGTTACACTTTGATCATTAAGTTAAATAAAATTACTGTTGATTATCTTCTAGATACGTGCTCATTGCAGGTTCACCCATCAACCTCAAGACATTCATGGTAGGTAACTGACCCAAATTAACAAATTTTATTTGCAAAGAATTGGTGTCCAAGTCCCTCAACCCCAATCAGTAAAAACATGGTTATCTTCCTACCAATAACACTTACAAGTTACTTATAGCGTGCAAACAACTTACACCAAAGTCAAGACTAATTCTTGGCTTTCCAGCATACATAAAAATCACACCCGATAACTTGCTAAAGTTATTTTTGAACTACTATTCACAATATATAGCGCAAAGCAACTAAATATTACACACAAATAAATAAATACATAATAACTTCATATAATTAAAATGAGGCTTATGCTATTCATTAATAGTTACATTTGCATTATTATAATATAATATCATAGGCATGCTAACCTTCTACCCAAGTAGAATTAACTAAAATTACAAAATACTACAAAGAAGCTTGGTGGTAGTTAAAGTGACAAATTATATGCTTTCAAACCATTTTGCTAACTAGTGGCACACTCAAATTCATGAACTAAAAACCAAATGTCTAAAGCTTATGACCCTCTGTCTAAATCTAAATCGAATCATGACGTGTATGACGTAACCTCATACTACTCGCAACCTTCAGATTTTAGACGTCAGTGCGGAATATCAACTCGTATGACCAAAAGAAGTCATACTCTACAGCACGCTAATATTATCATCTCACTAGAAACGACATTTTATCACTACCCATTTCACATTTTGAAATTTATTTGGTTACCAAGCGACCAGAGCTTGTAACAATGGATAACGCATATCATCACCTGTCTGAAAACCTGCCAACAAAATGGTGACGCTTCAAATCACACAACTAATAGGCACAAATTTTGAAGAACATTCCAGCTCAAATTACGCCCTCACTGTACCAATTGAAGATAAATTCCAAAAGCAGACCTTACTTTATGTTTTGAAGCTTTTAAGATTGTTAAATACGTTAAAGTTAGAACTGAATTGATTGAATTTATAAACCATCTGTTGCACAAAAGCTTAACGGCCCTTGCAACACTTCATCAATATGGACAAGAACATGACTGATAAGATACATACATGATAAAGACTGTACACCATCAAAAATGTTAAGCTGTCTGATTACGGAAAAAAGTAAACTAGTTTAACGACCAAAATGTAGCTTTAAAACCGATGCCAGCTTAAAAATAGATTAAACTAAGGCACAGCTTTGATACTGCAGATTTAATACAAAAGAAGTACAAGCTATCCCTTATATCATGTATATATTCCACATCCTTCTGGGCTATTGCTATTTCTATAACCACGATCCACACAACCTCTGTACAACTACATCTAGTTGATAGCGGATTATACCGACATAGACTATCTCTTCACAAGGTGTTGGCGGACTCGAACTAGTGAAGAACACTATTTCGCTCGCAAGTTTTTTTATCACATCATGAGCAAAGCATCTCGGCTTATTTTCACCATCAGCCTAGCAAACTGGCGGCGCAGACGAGTCTCCTAGTGAAAAGGAGTTACCGACGCCTATGAACAATTGCAACACCCGAGAAACGACCAATGCGTTGCCGGGTTTAAAGGAGAGCTGTCTCTGCGCTTTCCTCGAAGAGCCCAATGTCATTCTCCTAACTAAAACGAGCAAGAGTAGAGAGTGGAGAGAGCGATCTGTGGTGGCCAGCTACGCGCATGCCTAGATCGCAAGCGGCTCGTACCACCTTGTCACCGTAGATGCGGCGCAGCGCGCGCTGGTGGATGGTGGGCGAGTGGCCGCCCAGGCAGTCGTCCAGCCGGTACTTGGCGGCGTCGTCGGCCGTCATGCGCGCCAGCTTCTTCTGCACGCCCTCCAGCACGCGGATGGTCGCTGCGTTCGTCTCTATCACCACGTCCAGCTGTCGACAAACGTATCACGTAACATTCTACTTCAAAATTACAACCTCAGTTGGATAATAACAGGAATAAAACGAGTCATAAGCACTCACCTCAAATCTCTCATCTTCACAGCGGTAAATGTACTCCTCATATTGGGTCTTACGTGATGTCACAAAGGTAGAGTCCTCACTCCAAGTCGGAAACGAGACCCAGGTATCATTCAACACCTGCAACGTTATAATAAAATTAAATACACTCACCACTGTAAGTTACTGAATGCAAAATCAGTCTTAAACTTGAAACATACTTGAAGCATTATGTAAATACAGAAAACGTATGAACATTGTTACCACTTAGTGAATTTTATTTAAAATCTGTTAACACATACCTCCTTACAAAGTGGAGTCCTTCCAGAGCAAGACCTCGAAGCGGCTTCACGCGGCAAAGCGCAATAGGACGTGCCTAGACGCTTGCATGTCGTTAGATCTGTGTAAAGAAAGAAAAATAATCAGAAGTTTCATATGATATAAATGAATACATTTTATTTAAACTATGTATTACAGAATATACGCAAACATTTTTGGAAAATTGATTTTCAGGCCAATTTTGGCATATTGAAAAAGTAGTGCCAGATAGAAAGGTTGGAAGATTTGATTAGAAAGAAAGAAACAAATTTGGTTACCTATATCAAGCGCAGCATCTCCTTGCGGCCGATCGTGGCGTAGCTGCGCGCCCAGCGTTCCCAAGGGCTCGTAGCGGACCTTCGTGTTGGAGTTTAGGCGTTCCCGCTCGTAGCCCAGTAGGGAATTGGCATTGCTGCTGAAGTTATTGTAGCCTAAAATGGGAAAAACTTTTTTAGCACATGTCATGCTAGGCTTCTCACATCTCCAAAACAGTCAATGAGTTAAAAGAAATATTACATATGGAGCTATGATATGACATAAAGAAGAAGTTTATTTTCATGACATATTTTAATTAAAAATGATGATATACACCCCACAAAGGGAATACTGAATGTTCAGATATTTTCAATGATTTTAATAGCAATAGGCTCGCGTTTTGGCCATGATCTCGTCCAATGATACGAGCAATGTGGCCTAGGTATTAGCACGCTTGCCTACAGCTTTGCATTCTTTATTCGCTCCTGTTTTGAAGAGGTCCGGGTTGTATTTTAATACTTCAATATTCTTACCCTGATTCGTGTGCGCCGGTGTGTGCGTGGCGTTGTGGTTTGGTGTAGGTGTGGGCGTGGGCACAGACACTGGCGCAGCAGTTGGCGTGTGAGGCGGCGATGCGGGCCCGACGAAGTCGTGTAGCCACTTCTGCAGCTCTGGATGGCGGCAGAGGAACGGACCCGTCACGCATACCAGCTCCGACGATGAGATTATCTCGTTCGTGAATAGCAGCAGACACCTACGGTGAATTTTATGTTCATTAAATATAGACACGTAAACACGATAATTAGATGTAAATTATATTTTTAAAGGTGACAATCGATTTTTTTCGCTTTACATTTAATGATTAATTTTAATTTATTAATAAATTAATTAATTTTCGATAATTTTACTGTATTATTGCAAGGGTAAAAGACGAGAAAAGTAGGGGGCACACACCTGAGGAAGTTATCATAGACGTGCTGCGAGCGGAGCGCCTTCCTGGCCCTGTCGAAGAAGTTGTAGTCGTGCGCGGTGGCCAGCTTGGCGGCCTCGGCGTACGACACGTCGCGCAGCGCGCCGGCCGCCGCGCCGCCGGCCGCGTTCGCCACCGCGCGGGCCTTCTTTACCGGAGGGGCGCCAGCACCTTGGGGAGGGGAAGAGCTATTAGGACGCTTAACTTTAAAGGCGAACAACCATTTTGGTAACCTTAAATTTTCAAAAATAATACGTACTTATTTACTTATACGAAAAACAATTTTCTACAAAATAGCACCATATTCTCACTTACTTCGATAAATTAAAGAAACATCTTGTCCTATAAAAACATAAAATGTTTTTATTGATGTAATTTTATGCAGGTGATAAAAAATTCGTATATAGAACAGAATTAAAATATACAAAAATGGTACTACTTACTGATTTGGTTCGATGAAGTGAAGCTGGGAGATCTTTTCAGATGGTGGTGCTGAGCCGGTGATGCCGTTACATTACTTGACGTTGTGTGCTTCTGAATCTATCAATGAAAATTTATTGACATTTATATTTGAAACCATATCTTTATGTGTGGATACTTCAATGAGACTATAATTTGTTTAGTAGGAGTGGAACCTATACGCAAATATAAACAACTAGTAGTTATAAAGAAAGGGATTAAAAAAGGGAAAGGAGTTTAATTGGAAGGAGGAATTTATTAGAGATGTAATACAATAACTCCCTGTGGGGAGAACTATATCTCATGATGATGATGATGTAAAGAGTAACATACCGGCGCATGATGCATCAGCGCAAGGTGCGGCGTATGGGGAGGGGGAGTAGCGCTGGCGAACCTCTCGGGCCTGTCGCCCCTCTCCGACCGCTCGTTGCGTTCTGCACGATCTCCTTCTGCCTCTGGACGAACTACCTGCAAAACCAGTAAAAACTGAATCAAATACTCAAACACTTTTCATTTTTATGATATTAAGATCTTACAAACGAAATTAACGTTTTAATGAACTGGCCACTTTCACCTCAAATATCAAGGGTTTGGGTTTGGAATTCCAAATTCAAATAAAATACAAATTTACGCTCGTGTATCTCTGTATAGAATTTCGTAATTCATTTGTTTTTCCGCCATTACATTTTGTTTTGACTTCGTTCTGTTTACAAGATGGAAAACTTGAAATATCGCATTATTTACGAATATGAGTTCAAACGCGGCACCAACGCTGCAGAAACAGCTCGAAGGATTAATGTGATGTGTATGGGGAAGCAAGCTACTGCAAATGAAAGTACATCACGTTTTTGGTTCCAACGTTTTCATGCTGGAATGTTGACCTTCAGAACCAATTCCGTGGTCGGCCGAAGACCCTTGTTGACAATAAAGAGTTAAAGGTGATCGTGGAAGCAGAAACATCCCAAACCACTTCAGAGTTAGGGGCAGGCTTCAGTGTGAGTGACATAACAATTTTAATTCACTTAAAACAAATCGGGACAGTGAAAAAGGTCGATAAGTGGGTACCGCGTGAATTAAGTGAAGCACATCAACAAATACGCGTTGAGTGCTGCGTCATATTACTCAACCGTCACAATAACGAGGGAATTTTGAATCGTGTCGTTACTTGTCATGAAAAGTGGGTCATGTACGACAATCAGAAACGCTCATCACAATGGTTGAACCCAAGTAAACCGGCCAAATCCTGTCCCAAGCGAAAGTTGACTCAGAAAATGGTACTGGTGAACGTTTGGTGGTCTAGTGCTGTTGTCATACACTATAAGTCCTTCTAAGAACTGGCCAGACGATTATTGCAGAAGTGTACTGTCAATAATTGAAAATTGTGATGGAAAAGCTAGACTAGTTAAACAACCGAGACTGGTCAATTGCTCCAGCCCACTGCTGCTTCAACGTTAGACCCCATACTTCAAGACAGACTGTTGCTAAATTGGAAGAGCTGCGGTTGGAATGTCTTCGATACCCACCATACTTCCTGGAGCTTGCTCCAACATATTACCATTTTTTTCAGCATTTGGACAATCTCTTACGAGGAGAACAGAAACAACTCCGACGAGGCAGTCCAAACCGCTTTCAAGGAATTTGTAGATTCTCGCTCCCACAATTTTTCAGCAAAGAACTCAATGAACTACCTATGACATGGCGAAAGTGCATAGATAGTAATGATACATATTTCGATTGATTAAATATAATATTTTATAATTTTTTCCATTTCATTTTCTCAGTATAAAACGCTAATTTCATATGTAATGGACCCAATATAATAATTAAACAATTTGCTTCATAACTACTAGATATTGTGACATGAAGCCTTCAGATACTTTCTTTTCACCATATACACACAGATAAGAGTTAATACAAAGGTAACATCCAAAAAACATTTTTGGAGTGTAATCCAATACAATCCTATGTTGATCAACCCTTTAAGGGACACCTATAATGAAATTCTGCTAAAAATAAACATTAACATTATCATCTGAATTTAAAATGCATATGGTGGTTGTACAGGTTTTCTTACCTGGGGTGGTGGTGGAGATCTCGTGTGTGTTGGGATATGTGTGGGTTTTGTCACTGCTTTAGCATCGGGTAAGAACTGTCCAAACTCTGCCAGGAGATCGTCTTGATTCTCAAACAGTTTTGCCACCTGTTGGTAAAAAGTATACCATGTATGATTACAATTTAATTTCATGCTAATATTACATATTTATAAAATAAAAGCTAAATGCCGTGGCCCCCGACGGGCATAAGCGTATGCGGTGTCGGAATTTGGAGTCTGTGGTCCTCACCCTCATCCTCAGCATGGGGATTACCGGCAAAACACCACACACTACATCCAGCAGTGGATTGAGATAGGCTAGTGATAAAATAACGAATAAACTACACGAAATGAGGCCAGTAACTCTCGTTTTTAAAACTGTAACATGTGTTCATATATATACACAGTTAACATTTCTTTGAATACCTGTGAGTAAACTTCTTGCTCAGTTTGCTGCTTGGCCTGAGGCTCCTTCACGTCACGGTGCCCACGCTGGTAGGCGTGCAGGATCTCCAGGAAACGCTTGTACTTGTCCGGCTGCCGGGAGAACCGGGACTGTGAAAGAGAAGGTTAACCGTTATTACATTCATTTTATGACTTATCTAATATCATGTGTAGCAAAGGGATAAAACCGGTGTTATTGAAAGCATATTATGTCCACCAAGATATTTGTTAGAGGATGGACCAACTTGCGCTATGCCTGCTTCAATGAAGACATATCAATGAGAGATAATTAATTATATTTTTATTTTTTCATTAAAGGGCACAGCAAACATGCATTTAGCCCACCTATTGGTAAGTGGCCACCATTGTTTAGACATCTGCCATATCAGCACATATACCAACAATGTGTTACCTGCCTGATATACAATCGGTTATCTATGTTTATTTCACCACTTATATTACCTTTCATAGCCTATTCTGTGAGATGTATAACAAAACCAGTGAAAACTGAGATTATTATGCGTGATTGCCTATCCCTTCGGTGAAATACAGCTGTGATGTAGTGCTATATATACCTTTATTTTGTTGACATATTCAATCGCGTGGTTGAATTCAACGGGTTGACCGGCCGCGGCGCCTGCGTGAGATCCTCCTCCGGGGGCACCTGCACGTAAAAATACTATTAACACATACACATTTTCTACCATTTATTGACTTACATAAACTTTATTATGACATCTGTACAGTAAAGCAGTAACAAAGGGAGAATTAAATGAAAAAAAAAATTCAATACAATTATAAATCAAACACATACCATGAGGATGGTGTATGGCGTTCGCCTCTATCTGCTGATGCGCTTGAGATATATGATGCAGGGTGTTGGCAGGTGTGGCGTTGACTGATAAGTTGTGCACCATTGATGTGCTCACCGATCTGAAAGGCAAAAGAGTTGTTAGTACAAGGTACTATTTTCTGTAGACATAGCATAACAAATGTGAAGAATATATAAACACACTTACTGAGGCACCGGTAACAAATGCACGAGCTGTGGTTGCGGCGGTGGATGGTGCACCCCCAGTAGGACTCCTCCTCCACTACCACCACTACCACCACCACCACCTCCGCTGGAGGACGGAGCGACTGGGGCACCCTGGGCACCCGAGACGGGACATCCGAGACCCGTCGGTGACGGCATTGACACTGACACCTAAGAAACGGTAAAGACGGCGGGATATGAAAAACAATTGTAATAGTTCGCTCAGAAAAAGCTAAAACAAAATTATGTGACAAAGGTTAAAATATATTCAAATGTTGGTGGTACTCGGCGCTGACAATGCCTACCCCTTAAGATGTCCGGGCGTTATGGTATAACAATAATAAAAAAATCAAACAACTAACCTGTCCATTACTCTGCACCTCGATCTTGTAGCCTGGCGGCAGGAACGTGTTGAAGCCGACGATCAGCTCCGGATGGCCCTTGAACAGGTTGGAAACTCGTGTGATGACGCCGGGTGTGTCGATACTAGAACGTCGATCGCTGTTAGACACGTTTTACATGAGGGGGTAACGGTATCAACACCTTTGGTATTTATCACAACATCAATTAAATATATTTATTCATGTAGAACATTGTATAGGGTTGCCAGTTACTTGTCAAATGTTAGCAGTATTGGAAGCCCGAGCGAGTATATTACTTTCTTCAACATAATTTTGCGCATATTGTCTCTTATAAAGCTAACCGTTACGATTAATACGAAGCGTAGCGTTAATAAAAGACAGTACATGTAACCAAGCCACAAATATATGATTCTATAACAGTAGTGATGAAATAAATGACATCAAAATATGCAAGATATAATTCTTGTTATACACCAATTCCAAGTACTAAAAACTGTAAATCTGACAACCCTATACAAAACACACGTTCATAAAAATTGTTCAGCCTCATGTACATAAAATCAACAGAAAATTTTATAGTACAACAATTAAACAGCCGGCGTTAAACAACAAATAATTTAGCCTTATTTGTAGGTATATTCATGATATTTCTTGTATTAGGCGATACTACAGTATATACTATTAGTAACACACATTATTACTCATAAACTACACACACACATAAACTACATTATTACTATATTTATAAGGATGTCAATTTTGTTCAATTAAATGTCTATTTTCATACGGTATCCCAACAGGAATACCGTATGAAAAAATTTGCATATCAGTCAAGTTTGCCATATTCGAAAATTGACTATATAATATAATGCAACAGCAGCAGTGACACCACTGTTAGTATAATATATTCAAAAATCGTGCATAATTCATTCCTATTTTGTAAGGTGTTAATTAATACTGTAAAAAATAAAATAAATAAAATAGGTAATAACAACATTGTAATAATAGTAATTAGCATTGTTACTTTTATTAGGAGCAGATATGAGCCATAGATATATTACACGTAGATTTGGAGAGCTAGCCTAAAATGTGTCCATCGAAAAAAAAAGAAAGCATATGAGGTTACCCCTATCTGCCTATCTTTTTTGCGCGTGCATAGTGAGCAATTGTCATTTTTACTGAAATGCTGAAAGCTAACCTAAAATTTCAACGTATAAAATCAAATTGGAATAAAAATTATACACTGTTTAATTTAAAGTACATTAATTCGAGTTAATATAAAGATAATAACGTGATTTGTGCATGAAAAAACTTATTTCTTTCGACAATAGTCGAAGTCTTTACAAGTAAGAAATTTACAGTTTTTATATTTGTCATACATATATATATTAAAAGCTATGTTGGTAGTACACAATGTGCTAAAAAAATGTAATTATTAAAGGAGGTATTTCATTCTACTTATTTCTTTTTCGTTTAGACTTCCTAAGGATAATGATTTAAACACAAAATGGATGAATGCTATTGGAAAATTTTCCATGAAAAAAACTTCAAGAATTTGTAGTGATCACTGTGATGCTGGATCATATCATAATACTGATGGATATATACAACTTTAAGCAGATTACTATCAAATGCTGTATTTCGCATAATATCAAGCAAAGAAGTATTACTAGATGTCACCACAAAATTTACCGAGACTAGTGACAAAACTGTATCTGAATATTTCCAAAGTACAGAAAGTCATCACCATCAGAGATTGCTCTATATATAAAACTCTATGTGCCGCTTACAGACAGCCGTATGTCTTCCCTACTCTTTTGGTAATACCTCTATGGTTATTTTGCTGCGTATGCGTCAGTAGTGAGATAAAGATCGTTGGACGTTGCCGCTTACAGGCAGCCGTATGTCTTCCCCACTCTATATACATATAATATCTCTATACTTTGAGTTTAAACGCAGAGGCAATGTTCATAGTTTTTTTTCTTTTTTTATTCTTCTGCTTGTATTTAATTACTCAATAAAATATAACAATTGGCGGTACCAAATTTGAACGCTAGACTTCTGACGTGCAACAATCAATTTGTCAATCATTTTCGCTGTGTAATGTAACAGATGCGGGCATACGGGAACTATGTGGGCATACGGGAACTAATTAATGTTAATCTGTTATCGCGGACTCCTGGACCTAGAGCACCTGGCAATATTTGCAAGTGTTTCAATTTAAACCCCAGATCTGTTGTGAAATACACTTGTAAGGATTCGATACTGTTATATAAGCAAGCTTTGAGTTTCGAAGTTCCTCTTTAAACGATCCGATTCAACATACCAATGTTTACATTGCGATATATCATTCACTATTAATGTTACGTTTTACTTTACAAATTATACATAAATAAGGCACATTATATATTAATACAGCAACGGGTGTGCAGACCACCGACTAGCTTTTGGCTACAAATAAATTATGGGGGTAGAAGCAAAAAAAATCTGTAGAGCCCATGAAATGCTATAAAAATTCTTAATTTATCATTCGTTGATACTTATTTCAAGGATAAGGACGTCAAACAAATTTGACGTCAGATATAAGGATGATATGATGATGATAAGGATGTCAAACAAATTTGACGTCATGTAGTTAGTTACAACAATAAATATTATTGTCATCTATTTTACCATTAAATGTTTCGTGAGTATTTATACACACGATTAAAAATGTCCCGGCTAACTCACGTACGTTTTTCGGGATGGCATGACAAGTTTCGGATGTGTACTAGTTCCTTCCTCATAAGCTCCTGCCGTTTGCAGCGAGGTCGCGGCAGATACTGCAAACGGCGGGTGCTCATGAGGAAGGACCTCGCACAGGTCCGAAACTAGTCGGGCCATCCCGAAAAACGTATGTGAGTTAAGCCGGTACATTTTTAATCATTATTGTCATCGTAGTCATTAGTTCATTTATTTATATCATGAAGGTTAATGGTAATCAAAACTAAAAATGTTCTATGTATTATGTAAGCACGAACGAATTATTATGCTGAAATAAGAGGCGGCCTAACGCGACTCGTCAGTTACTATCAATTACAGCGTACTCAGTAAAAGCAAGTCCTAAACAGAACATTTATTAGATTAGGCTATCCACTTAAAAAAGCATTAGCCAGCTCAAACAAGTCATGACCCTGACTGCATTGTTTACTGCTAAATTTTGGTTGATCATGGTCTGTACTACCTTGACTGGTCTGTTGGTCCAGTGGTTTTAGTGAACCTAATTCCTGAGCCGTGGGATGTGGGTTCGATTTCAGATCTGATGGATGTGTGTGCAGATGGCCCAAGATATTATTATCTTTTATAGGATCTTATGTTATCGTAGTATTCCAGTGCATATGGGTTCAGGAGTTCTCTGCCCACCTGCACTTGGCTAGCGTATGGCCTTAGCCCTACTCATTCTGAGAGGAAGAAGATATCTATGACTACCAATGGAAACATAAACAGTTTGATGGTGATGAGATGAGAGAATAAAGCATATATTTAAATTTCTCCAAAGCTCTTAAAAATATAACTATTAAATAATTTAACTATATTATTAAAGTAATCATGTGATTATAAATATTTCATCCTGTACACGTGTACAGGATGAAATATTTGACATACACATAAAAAGCTTATTTAACAGCATTACACTTCTTTTTTGGTTAATTCAGCTCAAAAATAAAACATCTATATTATTACATGAAAGTGCTATTTCTATTTCATAATATAACTTTTATCAGTCCTAATGTCATGAGAGACAGGCAGAGATGTTCAAGCAGCCTTTCAATAGTGTAAAAGCATCATGCAAGTGTTCATGTAGGTGGACAGCACAACCATATCCCACACCCATGCTATTAAGACAAGCAAGTGTAACACTCACGTCTGGCTCTTGAATTCCTTCATGATGTCCAGGAAGTCGTTGTACACCTGCGGTTGAGTGTTGAACTTGTATTTGACTTGGTCCAGGTAAGAGAGCGCATCCTCCACTTTCAAGCGTTGGAACTGTGCTTGCGGCGGCGCTGGTAGCGGGCCGGGGGACTGGCGGCCCAGCGCTGGGGGCAGCGACATTGGGCCTTGTTGGTTCACGAGCTGAATGAATAATGATAGATTTTTATATAAGTTACAGATACAAACTTTGTGACGAGAATAGATAATGAGGAACCGATCAGTACATCGGCTTTCAGTCTCTTACAAATTCTTTGAATTGAATGAATGGTTGAATCAGAATCTGGTTGAATCAACTATTGCCAATACCACAACTGATTACTAAGTGTTGGCGTGTGTACACACACACACTCGTTACGATTTAAATGCTGAAATCGTTTCTATATAAAGGTTTCAGTTCGGTCGTATTTACAAGACATGACAAAATCGGATACGGTTATAAGTGTTAAAACCAGATAGTAAATCGTATACGAATAACAATTGATTAAAACCGTAAGCGTTAGTAAAATTACAGTAGAAATAAAACTTATCTCTGACTAACCAAATGTATTATATATGGTATATACAAACATACATTAGTACGATTGCAGTTGCAATACTATTTGTTAAAGTCTTTTCTATTCGAAGTTAATGGTAGGGACATGTTTATGATGTACTGTAGTCACTTGGTACAATAACATGTAACCTTAAGATAGTGAACTTAAAACAATGAAAAGGTGAATATTCAATTTACCTTTAGCCTGGGCGGTACTTGTGGAGGCTGTTTAGGTGCTGAGTATTGGACAGTGTTAGCCTTCAGGTAGTTGATGACGGCAGGAGTGCCCGCGCGGGTTGGTCCACGGCTGAAGCCCCCGCCTCCCACTGACAGCATGGCTGTCGTTCCTGTGGACAAAACTATATACTATTAATTTGGAACCAAGTCCCAACATTTAGTAGTTTACTCATCAAGTTCGGCCAACTAAATAGCAAGTATAAAAACTACTATTGGAGGACCATGCGTACATAGTATGTTTAATGTGTAACAAAACCCACAGCTGGCAAATCATTATCTACTCAATACAACTTTTGCAAACTATTATTCTCAGTCATTTACCAGTTGTCTGATGATTTAGTTGAACATTGATAAATCAGAAAACACAATCAGCCTCTCCACAATTTGTAATTTAAGTAACTAAACAAGTACACTAGCAACCAATAGAAATCATGCTCACAATACAGGTTGTTTATTTAGTTTGAAAACGAAAACTGGTATACCAATTTGCAGAGAGATCTAATTAAATCTAATTTCAATTGAAATTCCTTATCATGTGTAAACAATAGCAATGACTAAAATCACAAAATCTACCACTTTCACACAAATCATCAGCCTGTCTTAAACCACTGCTGGACATGGCCTTCCCTGAGAGATTTTTGTTCATCATCTACCACGCTAGACATACATACATCCATCACTTTATTAAGACCTAGAACTATGTACTTGTTAAGTGGTCAAGAAACAGATGACTTACCTAAAATCTGAGGTTGGGCCGATTGGGCCAGAGTATGCATATTACTTGCACCCGCTTGCTGGATCTACAACAAAGAGAGAAACATTACATAACAATATATTATGCATTTAAAGAAAGCCTAAAATATTTCTAGTACATTTTCAAGTTCTTAACGGCAATACATTATCAAAACATTTACAGGCACAAAATGTGTCCCAAATGCCTATACTTTCTTTTTTATATATTTAGCCTAGCAAAAAGGCAGACGGACCACCTGCTGGTAAGTGATTACCGTCGCCTATGGACATTTGCAACACCCAAAGACTTTGCTGGCTTTGAAGGAGAGCTCTCTTTGAGCTTTTCTTGAAGAAACTGTAATTTGTTATGAAGCTAATTAGTTTGCCATTGCAATAATGTTATGAAGTTGTTTTAATAATGATGAGAAAAGAGTGGAAAGTTCAGTTTATTTAATTAGACATTTGAAATAGAATTGGAACTTTGTTCACAATACCTTGCAGAATTGTTTTTTAATACATCTGATTGGTATGAGGTACAGGTTAATTTTTTCATTACAACCATTATTTCAGAAGGGGTATGAAGAGCTGTGTAGTACAGTACAGCCAGACTATTCACCCGAGGTTTAATATATCTCCTACCATGGTATTGGGTGTGAGCCATATACTGGACCCGTATCTAGACTGAGATACTACTTAAAATTGAGAGTTAGATCAATCCAATATGAGTCAATGATTTTCCAAATTTATAAAAATGATGAACAATAATTATTACCAACTTGGGCTGTCTGTGTTACATTTTGTAACAATAAATTTTTTTTTTAATCGACCCATTAACATTCCACTGTTGGAATATGAGTCTCCAATAAATTTGGGATTTGTTATTAGAACGCAATAGGAGCACTGAAATGTTTATCGTTAATATACTGCAACTGAAATAAAGCTTTTTACAGAATGTACATTTTACAGACAATATTTATAAGTTATTTATTTAACAACATATGGCCAATAATATTTTTGAGTATTTCTTTATTAAATAAATTTCCCTATTTAAATTCTAGATGAAACTGCAAAATCGCATCTACCTTTTGCATTCACTCAACACAATCCTCAGATTGTATTACGCCCGAGGATAACAAATGTATGTATCATTATGTACTGTTTTGCTATTGTGAAAGTGCTACCTATTGGAATAATAATAATATTCGACCATTTTATCATTACACTGTTGAAATACGAGTCTCCTCTCATAATGAGAGGGTTAAGACCACTATTTAGTGCTACTGTTTATAGTAATTATGAAACTAATGTTTTGGCACTATCGGCACGCCGTCCACAACAGGCGTGGAGACGCTTCCAATGCCAATTCGCTCTATCCCCCTGTACACAGCTGCCAGGACTATTGAAGGCCTGCAGCGGGATAAGGGGACTATTCATGTCTATTTGTTTATTCATTTCTTTATTGTGCATCTCTCAACATAAGATATAGACACTGTTATGAAATGTTAATAGATTAATATTCTTACAATTACAGGTTTTGACATGCTTAAAAGAAGAAAGGAAATAAAATCATTTAAAACATATCAAAAAGTGTTGTGTGAAAGTTATTTAACATAATAATATATATGTAAACGATAATTAATTTTGTATTAATTTTGCATCAATGAATGCCGCAACACCGAAAGCTTCCGTAAATGAATTCTTAAATGGAAAATTACATCAACAGTTGATTGAGAGTAATATGTCCCAATAACTGTTGGGTAGCAGCGTAATGCTTCAATGTAGAAAATATCTAATTTAACGAAAGCGTTTCCATTTTTGAATATGGTCTATTATAAAACGATGTCTATAAAGGTTTTCAATGCTTAATTCCCATCGGTCCTTTTGAAGCTCGATTAATTAAAAATACGTTTAGACCAAGGCTATATCAATCACACGAGTATCTAACTCTGGTTGAAATGAAAAAATATCGTAGGAAGTGACAGTGTTTCGATGAACGTAGACAATAAGTAATTGGTTATATTGTAACATTGTGTAGATGTAACGTTCAGTTGAAAAAATATAGCCTTTCTTGTACGAGATCTCAAGGCATAAGACTATAATAATTGCATAGATGTATGACCTTACAACCGTTGTTTATTTTCTGGACATCACATGATGTCTATCTTCAATAATTGAATCCTTTTCAAAAGTATTTATGAACATTTTGCTTATTTATTTATGTTAGAAGCAAGTGGGAAACTAGTGGATAATAAAAAATAAACGCTACTCCTTTTCTATGTAAAATTTCACTACTATAGAAAATGACAGCGTAGTCTACAAAACCTGCACAATATTCGATAAAAATACGTATTTTAAAAGAAAAATATGTTCTATTTCTTTAAAAAATTATATCATTTATCTTCAAGGTCTCTGCGATTTTGATTTCCATCTTACTTTAAACCGAATCGATATTATCTACATAGATAGTAAACGCGTTAAAAATTCTTCATAATGATAATACTGTTAGAAATTGGAACTATTATACTCACATTAACTCAAGAAATATTCCAGAGTATATAAATATCAATCATGGTCGAAATACTATATGAGATAATATGTAAATCTATGAGAAACTGATACAAATTATAAGTATGTAGACGGAGCGACTAGCATAAATGGGCGCTCTCCTAGCTTCAACACGTTTGTCCTCCAAAGCAGCAGATCCTTTGATGTGCTTTTCGCCGCCGGCCACTTTGACAATGCTCACTGAACAGTGCCAAGCGTGATTCAGCTTCGGGCTATATATATAACTCCACGAGGTTTAAAAAAAAACTCTCCGTACACAGGCACGTAAGCGATAGTGCCCTTGGGACGACTGACATTTTGTACGCTGATGACGCCAAATCAAAACGGGGCGTGGCTTGCACATATTTGCACGAGTCACTTCTGAATTTGAATATTTATGCGACAAAAATAAAACCGGTGCATAACTACAACTACAAATGCATTAACATATCTCGCACGATAAACTAGTCTCCGTAAACACAGGGTTATCGCCCGTTATCGCCTGTCGTGTTCACGTAAACAAAGTGCTGGTACTTTTGATGAGGTGTACTAGTGTATATGACCTATATATAACCTAGAACCGCTTTATTATTATTTTGATATCGTATTTATTATCGATGTTGGAAATATTATGCTTGCTTCATTTATTAGTCTCATGCTGTAATGATACAGTAATGCTGGGTACGCGTCTCTCGGTCAGAATTGGAAAGGAGTAAGTATATTATTAATTGAATTGGAAAGACCCAACATGATTATGCTGACTCGTCTGCGGCATTGGTCTAGCGATTACATGGTCGACTCCTTTGGAAGAAGTCCTGATGTTCGAACACCGGGTTGTGGGACGCGTGATTGGTAAAAATAGAATTAATTACACTCTTTCCCTTCGGCGAAATACAAGCGGTAATGTCGTGCTAAGGTTATATGAATAGTCATATCAACAAATCCATTCAAAACTCGTGAGTGAGTCTAGAACGATCACGTCTCCACCGAAAGCCTACGCCGCTGCTTAGTTTTTCACTCAATGTTTGCATTGTGCCCGCATCACAGATAGCTACACCTATCGAGATTACGGTGTGCATACGATAACACCAAGAGACTACAATATGAGACTATAACACAAAACTATATCACGATTAGATCCTCTAGTCGTTGTCATCTTTACTTCCTATATAAAAATTGGATTCACACCGACTACCCACATTTCAGCGTATCCGTGGAAAAACTAAGGCTGCGCATTCTCCTGGCATGCGTCGTACAGATCGTTAACACTTGGGTAGATATCGTATTTGCTGAAGCCCAGGGAGTTTACTCTTGTTTATTGTCAGATACACAATGCATAGGTGACTATTTGAAGTAAAACAATGGTTTTTGTATTCAGATGTTTTTGGATGGTAAAGACGGCAAATAGTAACAATACACATTAAAAATCAAATAAAAAGCTCGCGTTAGTAAGGTCTCACATTTAATCATTATTATACAATCACGCCAAATCTCTTATGAGATGGGCCCCGCAAAAAGTGCTAGTTATTTCTACCCTTACAGATCTGAACTCTTCTCTATTCATCACACTTCATATAGGCATGTCGATCTCGGAAACCTCTGATCCCGTCATCAGCTTAAGAAAGAAATGAAATGAAGAATGATAAAGCGTACATCTTTTTCTCTCTCTCGACTCTTTTATCATTCCACTGTTGGAACACGTATCTTCTCTCAAAATAATAGGATTAAGACCAAAGTCTGCCACGCTGGCCAAGTGCGGGTTGGTGGACTTCACCCGCTTTTGAGACTGCTTTTTCTTTTGTAAATTCTATGTGCACGTGGTTTCCACACCATGTTTTTCTTCACCGTTATAGGAAATGAAATTTAATCTTAAAACGCGTATTTTTATAACGAGGTGTCCGCCATAGATTTAAACCTAGGAGACCCAGAGTGAAATGTTGAATTCTTATCCATTAAGCTAACACTGCATTAAAACGTAGATACAATATCCTAATATGTTAGATAAGGGAGTCAGTGATTTCCACAACCGGAATGACAATTTTGAACTTCAGCAAAAAGAAGCAATGGCCAATGAAACCGAACTTGTTAATTTATTCTTTTTGTCCAGAATCAGGGTGCGATTAAATCTTTAATGGCGGTATAACGTTCAGCATTACCTTCTATATACTTTGTTTAGGTGGTGTGTATTGCACGCGTTGCCATGATCACGTATGGGTATGATTATGGGCGGGTGACTGATAGTAAAATATTAGTTAGAGAGTTGGACACTATATTTTTGCGAATCTATAGTCGAAAAAACTTAGCGAAATATATCAACAAAGAGTTTTTAGACTTTTCAAAACACCGGAGTCGCGTTTTTTTATTGCGGTACAACAAACCAATACTGCGTGTGTTCGTGTTCTCAGCCACTGGGGTGGTGGTGGTTTCCATAGCGCTTTTGTCATTTTTTTTATACACTTCTAAGTTGTGTTATCTAAAGCGCCGTCATTTCGGTCAAGAATTTAAATAATTGCTCTTGCAATTTTCATCCCATCCATAATCTTTTTTAAGTCCACTGCTGGACATCTCCCTAATCGATGCCACTTCACCCAGTTCTGAGCCTTTTGAATCCGGCCGTATACATTCAGCTGTCATCTTACAATGCATCTTCTTGTATCTTTTAATCGTTTCTTGCAATTTATCTAGTATTGCAAACTTTTGTGCCTAGCAATTTTTCTAATATTGCAAACTATACTACTTTGCAATTTATCTACTATTGCGAACTGCTGTGTCTCGCAATTTATCTACAATTGCAAATTGTATCATGCTATTTATCAACAGTATTATTAATCCTTTTTCTTATAAACAACGAATAACTGAATCATTATCATTGACTGATAACGGCATAATGAAAGGGAGATCAGATTATTCAATTTATCAATTGGTGACAACAATTCTCTCCGACCCAATAGCAGTGGAAGCGCACAGACGAATCGCAAGAGGATATTGGTATCAAGAACGACTTATTGGACCATGTGTTTCATCATAAGATTATCCGCGTAGGGCACTGCCCTTTGATTGAGCGTTGTTCGTTCAATTGTAGCGTGTTGTCACACAATAATGACGTTTACACACACATGGACGAATGTATAAAAGTACACACATGCGTGTGTACATGTATTGCATGAAAATATGGGCATTTGCAGAAATAGCGGGTAGATTCTAGGAAATACTTGAAACTATTTGTTGTCGGTCAAGATTAAGTGGAGACCACTTGAGAGTGAGGATTGATTAATTAAGATCTACTTGTCACTAATGGAAAGATTTCAAATGTCTAAGCACGTAGGGACGCATAAAAAACCTAGGATTTTAGTGAATTAAAATCGGACTATAACGATCAGCCTGCTGCCAAAATCCTGATCGAAACAGTTTCATAATATTGCTCTATGAATTATGACAACTACATTAAATGTACATAACTTAGGCATCCTAAACAGAATCGCGGCGGAGAATCCTACCCTGTATATTAAGGATTACAAGTGTATCTATCGAATGCACCGTCCAACAGATCAAGTCTTCACTGCAACTTAACACTATTGCTGGACTTGCGAACACTTACAACAAAGTCTTCTATGATAGTTTCTCAATGATCATCATCAACCTACTCCCGCCCACTGCTGGACATAGGCCATTGGAGATGTCACGTCACTAAGCTCGATCTTCTGCTCTACGCATCCAATCACTGTCAGTCACTTTGCGTATATCGTCACTTCACCTAGCTGGAGGCCGTCCTACGCTACGTTTGCCAAGACGCGCAGTCTCTACTCCAGAACACGTCTGATCCAGCGGCTTTTAGATTTTAAATCCAAACATCAATTCTAATTAATCTATTACGGGTTAGGATCAACATGCTGACCTGTGCGGGCGATTGTTGTAGGGGCGTAGGCTCGTCGGGCCCGAGCCGCGGCACGCCGGTGCGTTTCATCATGTTCGCTGGCCTCAATGGCTGGCCATCACACGAACACCTGGAATTAGAAGATATATTCACGTTACAGCTCTGGATGATATAGGACAAACATAATCTAGTGAGGGTAGATACTCAAAGCAATGTTCTTGACCATTCAAGACGGCTCTATTGCAGGTTATCATTAGACTTGGATTCACATCGTAATAAACAGCTCAGGTCTCAGCATCTCTATACTCTTCCGCATACAAATCGGCTAGTTATGGTTCGCGTTCCGTCTATAATCTTAACATACTCAAAATCAATACATTAGATATTATTTAATTAATTATATCAGAAGTTACTTTGCGGAATTTTCATTGTCAATAAATAAACACTTGGAAATTATCAGCCACTATAATGTATATAATGTACCTACAATATGTGTATAGTACGAGGGAAGACCATCGACCGCAGTATTCGGCTATTATTATCGAAAGAACATAATTTAAAAATGCATCTCGTAACCTATCTGATCATCCGTGATTTTGAGACTGACCCCAAATATGCAGGACATCTAAAACGGATCGAAGACGAGCAAGAAGGTTGAGCAATCGGAGTCGCAGCTGTTACGATTACTATTGCTATAGCGCTCGCGTAAACAAACACGCCGCTAGTAGTCAAATATTGAAAGGTCGTGAGATATCTCGTTTTGTTTAGTCATATCTAAAAAAGTAGCCGGCGACAAATCAATTATCCATATCGTATATGAGTGAAGGTTACCGATAACATAACATCACGCCTGCATTTGCTCGAAATGGTAAAAAGAGGAGCGTAGTATTTCCACGTTTTAACTTAACTGTTATACGGGACATGCAGACCAAAGGTCTAGATAATTGCCCTACACTGGCCACGAACCCAGATTCAGAGATATTACTACAACAATATAATTATATTACTAGGGATTTTACTACTAGAATAATATAGTAGAATAGCATCAGGTCGATCGGCCGGCCTCGTTCGAGGCTCCGGCCAGCGCTCCCTATCGATTTTCCAATCGCGACCTATCCCATGCCGGCAGAACTTATAATGCTCTTACTTTGTAACAATGAGTCTTAGTTTTTAATTTCTTCCTTTCATTCGATACGTAAACGAGGAAAACGATTTAGGTATCGTAAAGTGTCCACCTATTTTACTATAGGCGCAAGTTTAATTACATTCATCATTCAGCATCAGCCTGTTTTAGTCCACTGCTGCACATAGACCTTCTCTAAAGTGGTTTTTGTCCATGATCCCTATGCTGGGCCCGCGTATTGGGCAACGTTATTCAAATACAATATGTATAGTACAACCATTATTTTTGAACGATCTTGCAAAATGACGTGTCTAACTTTTCTGCTAAGCGGCTCGTCTTTTTGGACCTTTCTACTTTGAAGAATGTGATATGGCTACATACCAAGGGTCAAAACTTTCGTATTTAGATATAGCTATCAACTATAGTCCTAAAAGATATCATTACAATCCAATAAAATTGATTTTAGAAATATGACCCACAAGTGGGACATAACCTGACAAACTTCTTATACTAACGGGATTTGCACAAATAGAAAACAGACTGTTATCATCCCATCATTATTGCTATGTTGCAACAAAGTACTACAAAAGATACATTTGATTTATTTAATAATACCAGTGATAATACCAATCACTTTTCTGAAGTGTTCAGAAAACTATAATTCCAAATATTATGGTATTGAGTTAAACTTATTACTGAACCTTTAACTGTATTTTCAGTAATCATCTGACTGGCTTAACTTTTCTGTTATTTTACAGGACCAAGTGCTCTGCCATTAATTAAAAAATCATTACACATTGACTGCCTCATTGGTCGAGTGGTTGCAAGCTAGACTGCCAATCGGGAGATGCAGGGTTCAAATCCCAGGCCGGATACTATTGGGTTTTTCTAATTTTGGATTTCTAGTAGTGACTCAGAGTCTGGATCTGTGCCCAGTGTATGGTAAAAGGCTCACCATCTATTCCATTGGACGTAAACGTAATTGGTGAAACATGGGAGTATATTACACTCCTCTGCCTACCCCTTTGGGGAATACAGGCGGGATGTTACGGTTCTTTTTATCATTACACACTCTTGTTTAACCCTAGAGCTTGGGAACAGTGTGTGTTTCATGATTCATCACCTGTAGAAATACAGATTACTTAATCTGTATCTCTACAGGTGTAACAAATGAGCCATCCACAAATGTTATCTCTAAATAAAGTCTGTTAATAATATCAAGACAACATAATAATTTAGGCTACACTTATGTATGCAGAAGAAATCTACTTAGGCATTAGTTATTACCTATCCATTAACCAGTTCCATTTTTACTTCTTGAGAAATTATCGTCTCCGATTAAGATACCAGAACAAAGAACAATTGTTTCTTCACGTTTACACAATTGGCATTAATTTCTGGTACTTCATTTTACTATTAATAATTGAAAAAAAGTAGATGTAACAGTTACATTATTCTTCATATATACTCAAATTAACTATGTATACATTACATAATAATACCATTACAGCAATGTACATTTGAAAAATATCACGTATTTAGACAACAATGGTGTCTACTGCCAGTTACAGAATCATTGAGTTGTAAATGTGACACCAAAATATGAAATATTATTTTCTATCCCACAATTTACAAATGACTAATCTAATATTGATAATTATAAAGTGGATATAATAATGTTAATATAATTTTCAATATTATTCATTTACATCAATTACATAATATTTTTAAAGCAATGTCCAATAAATAATTATATGGTGTCCACCAACATTAACAGTCCTAATATTAGAGACATATATATTTAATTCTAAAATAACTGACACTAATGGTAGAACTCGGAAAGACCAGAGATATTTGTAACCAAAATTAAGAATATATCAGTTGCTGAAAAATCATAACCGAGTGAGTACTAATGGAAATGTGAATCAGTTAATGTTATTTAACACACTGGCCGAGTGGGGCAACACTTTGTCAAGCTGCTGTTACAAACCAATGGCCATCCATATGATTATTAGGATTTAAAATCTTTAAATGATCATATACTCACATAGCAATTATTACATAATGTCTAAATATGATTATTCCTCTAACAAATGTAAAACTATTCTGAACAGTATTCAGAGAATAAAAAAATAGAAATACAAGGATATTTCATACAAAAACATTGAACAGGGGAAAAAACCACGTAATTGTAACAAAACAGGCATGACAAGACAATAACAAAGTTGATCTCATACAAAAAAAAGTTAAATGACTCTGTAAACAAAAACTCGAGTTCAAGGCAATAGTGTAATGAAACTGATAGAAACAGTACAAAAAGTGATAGTTTAGATTTATATTTTTGAAAATACATTAGTGTTTCCAGATATGGCAACCCGAGGGATTTTTTTAGTTAGCATTAGGCTTACATTTGACTGCAATCTCACCTGATTGGAAGTGATGTCAGACATCATCACAACATATTCATATGTGATGTAGTAGTTGTACTGTGCACTAATCTTGACTAGTCGCTACAGTAGCCATATAGCATGCAGTAAAGATTTTAAAAATATAATGTATTAACAGATATTGCCATGGATAAAAAAATAGTAAAAAAATCTATTAGTTCCACAAGGACAACATTTAAAAAAAAAACTATTGTCTTCCATTTTCTTAAATATAGCTCTAGCTTGCCATGTGATTTGATAAAAATATTTTGTTGTAAATGTTGAACTTTAAAATACAATTTTCATCATTTGAAAAAGAGAAAGCTGATGTTAATTTTGCCAACAATATTCTAGTAGCTAGAAAGATAAGTGACTAAATATATACAAGTTTTTTTTTTGTCCATTAGTTCTCATGTTGGTACTTTTTAAACATCATTTAATTTATCACATAGACATTATGTGAATATAAAAACTAATGAGGTTAGGTATTATGAGTTGCCGTTTTTTTTGCTCATTTTAATGTCCTGTGATTAGGCAATTATAAACCTTGCATTATATGTTCTGGTCGCATTTCTAATAAGAAACAAAAATTTCGTTCAGCCATATTGGAAACCTCGCGCCGCGGGATAATTTAACAATGCGTATCGGACTAAAGGTTATAAAAAATGCAGGGCTAGAGTATATGAGCATAATGACGCAATCGGACTATGGCGTTTATTACTGGTGTAGCGTATACAACAAAACGCAAAAAAAAACTTACATAAACACGCTTATTGTACATTTTATATTGGGGTGACGTCACCAAGCGGGCTGATGCGTAGGCCGTGCTAAATAAAGTATGAAAACGTGCGACGTGAGCGAAGCACCGCTGTGCACAGCGCTAAAGGAAGCTTACAAACAATTACGCAACTAAATATCGAAATCTAACATGCCGCGTACTCGAAATATGGTAGCCGCCTTAAAATTCCACTCGGACCACTCGCGCCGCCGGCGACCGCGCACAAGTTTCCACCAAACCGGTCCCAGCCGAACCGATGACACAAACTCGCACTTATTTATAGCGGAAAACGTACACAAATCGATAACACCCCGGCTAGGTGCAATTACAACGAGCAGCGCGACTCGGCAACTGTTCTCAGCACCACCAACTTTCAACTCGCCCGATACTGGTGACGATGCTAACAAAGCTACAAAACAATCTGCATGACACAAGCCCGCGTTTTTTCACAGAGCTTTGTTCGGAACACCGCAATGGTTGCTAGTGGCTAATATCTTTTCACTCGTTCAAGAAAATGTTACTATTAATTCTGCAATGAATCATAAGAGTAACTATCGCGTCAAATATTTAGCATAATCGCCCATCGGAATAGAATGGTAGAGTCCGGTTTGCGGTGGGCCGGGGAAACGGGGACGGCGCGGCGGCATTCGTCACCGACGTAGAAAATGGCGATTAAATACCAACAATTACATCGCGCGAACCGAACTAAACGATGCATTATGAGAATTTAGCCAGTGTATAACGAAACACATTTTAACCGAACTAAGAGAATTTATCTAGGTAATAGAGATAACAATTTTGCTACGGATAGTTGTGATAAAAATTAAATAAGGATACGTACCGATGGATTCACCGCTCCACGGGGTTAAATTTTTCAATTGCGTGGTGAAAACGACTGTTACAACTCAAAAAATTGTTATGAGACAAGAATTGGTGATAATATCGCGACACGACACCCTCCGAGCGAGCACATTCGTGCGCCTCCAAATAGCGCAACGGCGCAACTTTTTCGAGCGCGGCGTCAACACGGTCAGGTGGGCGAGGTTGCGACACTGCCATAATGGTTTCTCGCTCTCGCGTCGCTTTCTTTATCTAAACGTATGTCGTCTCGCTCGCACTCACGAGGCCGCGGGGTCGGGGGGATGAGGCAAAGGGAGACGTGCACGAAGCCCTCCGCGCACGAACGTCGCGCACCAAGCTGCGCGGCAGACTGACTCGCGTGCAGCTAGCGCCACTTCGGCCGGCGGGGGTTATAGCCGAACGACCACCGAGCCCCCGAGTCTCGCAACGAAGCGGCAACGCCGCGCGAAAAGCACACGGCGAAACGGACATGATATGAAATGCCACGACCGACGAATCTTTACGAACGTGGTGGACCAAAACAAATCTCCTTTCTCTAAAATTATACAACAGTCCGTCGCGATTCGGAGCACGATTCGTTGGCTGTTTCACGCCAAATGTTTATATTTACTGTGATCTAAACACGTAAGTAAATAATATGAGGGTGACCCA